>CAOKZL010002258.1:0-220738 GCA_948472985.1 Iguana delicatissima
GGAAACGGCGCGGTGTACATGGGGACGGAGCTTACCTTGCAGCGGGGTGCTCTGTCTCCATGGGGAGCAGTGTGAATTCGCCACTCTAAACGTCGGTGGCACTCGGTGGTGCTCAGCGGCACTCGGCAGCGCCTCAAATGGTGGCCGGTTGCTTCCGGCAGTGCTCCACCAATCGGGGCAGCACACCAGCTGGAAGCCTGCCCCCGGGCAGCTCTGCAGGGACGCACTAGCGCATCACAGCAGTTCTAAATGGGGCACTGCGATGCAGTAGCGCGCGCAAGTTTTAAAAAGACCACTTGAAAAGTGGTCCTTATAAAACATGGAGTGCCACCCCCGCAGCTGCGCGAGAGCAGTTTGAGGTCTAGAACCTCCCCTTTTTTCACCCCTCTAATGCACCCCGCAGTGTAGACGACCTCCGTGTCCGGTCGTCCCAGCGCGGGGATTTACCCCCGTGTGGAAATGGCCTTAGATCTCTTCTGTGTCTTTGTTCTTTATTGGCTCTGGAGACCTGGGTGGGCATACCTTCTCTTTTAAAGGTACAGTGTTCCAAAAATCTTACTATTCCAGCATAAAGACCTCGTGCTCTCCTTTCTATCCTTTAACCAACCAGATGTCCAAAAAATATTGTGTGTGTGTGTGTGTTTGGCTACAATGCATTCTGGAATAAAAACAACCCAGCCTCTAGGTAGAAAGAAAACATTTCCTCTGTGTGTTTCATTAAATAGACAAGGTTGCCTGGTTTGCAAATTAAAATTGAATTAAACTGTTAAAAATTTAAAACAGCTTTAAAAGTTATAAAAATAATAATCTAAATTAAAACAGTATAGCACTGCCTAGTCCATTCTTTAAAGATTTTCCATATTAAAATCCTGCCATAATAAAAAGATTTCACCTTGTTGCCGGAAGGACAACAAGGAGGGAACCATTCTGTAACAATACTCAATTTTGCCAGTTCTTCTTTATTTTTCCTAACCAAATTTTCTCCTTGTACTTTTGTCAAATCTCTATATGTTAACCAATTGTTTAACTGGGGCTTTTCTCTCCTATAAAAAGCTTCATGAACTGACACCCATTGTGGTATTTTTGCATATATTCTATTTCTATATTGTAACCAAACTTTCAATAACGATTTTCTTATTAAATGATTATTAAATTCCCTATTCACTTTTGCTTTGTCATACCACATATATGCGTGCCAGCCAAAGTAAAGATCTGCCCCTTCCACATTGGTTATTGCAAAGGCAATTAGAGGAAAAATTTAAAATGGATAAGAAGTTAAAAGGAATGGAAATAAGAGAGAACGAATTCGATAAATTGTTAAGACCAGGGACAGACCATGTAATGGGTAAAATTTATAAAATGTTGTTAAATTGCTATATGGAAGAAGAGGTAATCAAAGAAAATATGATAAAATGGGCACAAAATTTGGGACATGAAATTCCGATACAAAGCTGGGAGAATTCATGGAGAGACGTTAGAAAATACTGTGTTAGTACAAAGTTAAAGGAGAATTATTATAAGATATATTTTCGATGGTATTACACGCCAGTGCAAGGAGCGAAAATAAATAAAAATGGGAAGGATTTATGTTGGAAGTGCCCAGGAAAAGGAACTTTATATCATTTGTGGTGGACTTGTGAAAAAGCTAAGGAGTATTGGAGGAAAATTCACGAATGTATAGTTAAGGCAATTCATTTAAAGTTTCCAAGGAGTCCAGAGATATATTTGTTAAATATACTGGATGTTAAATTCTTTAAAGAAAACGCTTTACGAAAGATGATAATATATATGACAACGGCGGCAAGATTGGTATATGCACAAAACTGGAAAACAAAAGAAATACCTAAGATAGATGACTGGTTGTGGAAATTATATGAGTTATAGGAAATGGATGAACTCACTTCAAGGTTAAATGATAGATCAAGAAAACAAATTATAGAAGAGTGGAATCTAGTAAAACCCCCTTGGGAAAACCAATGGGGGAAGGATTAGTGTGAAGACAGAAATAAGACTCGGAAGACAAATTGTAAGTAAGGCATAGATAGAGGTGTGTGATAGGTAGTGGTATTATTTATAATATTGAGGAATGATAATAGCTTGTCAAAGAAGGTTATGGAAGATCCACCCGAAATACTGTAGGTGAAATAAGGGAAAGAGGGTAAGTAGATAGAGATATACTAGTGTTGGTGATCGGTATATATATATGAATTAGAGTTAATAAATTGTAAAGATTTTGTAACGAACATTTATATATTGGTGAGAAATAAGAATGTTTTATTTTGTGCTTGTTGTAATAAAAATAAATTTAAAAAGGAGGGGACCATTCTGGCCTTCCTGGAAAGGCAGTTCTAGAGTTTGTGGGCACCCACTGGAAAGGACCTCTCTCACTATACTTGCAATGGTGGTAGGACTGAGAGAAGGCCTTTCCTGATGACCACAGAGCCTGGTCTGGCTCATCCAGAGAGATATGGTCTGCCAAATAGCCTGGACCTGAGCTATCTAGTGCTTTATAGGTCATAATAATCATAATTATCCATTATAGAGGGATTCAGAAATGGCTTTTTCAACAAAAACCTCACAACTGATTCCTTTAGACAAGTTGGAATGATGCCTTGTTGTAACGAGATACAGTCTACCCCCTTCACCCATTCAGCCAGTCTTTCTCTGATCTGTTTGATAAGCCAGGAAGGGCAACAGCCTTGGACACATATGGTGGCTCTTACCTGTCCAAGGATCCCATCCACATCCTCAGGCTGCACAAATTGAAAAATATTCATCAACAAGAATTCCCAGAAGCATGAGTAGGGCCAGATACCACATGGGACATATGCATGGTTGTCATGGAGGCCATGAAATCCTGAGCCACCCCTGACAGACAGTTTCAGCAGTGATATTGAAGTTCCCCAGTACTACTACCAGTGGAGGCTCCAACACCAATCCTGAGACGACGCCAGCTACCTCAGGAAGGGAGACTGTTAAGCAATAGGATGAGCAGTATATCAATAGAGTTCCTATTTTGTCCCAGTGCCCACCTTTAGATATACACATTCAAAACTTGCAGACTGTGGGATAGGGTACCTGGTCAGGGGGGTGGAATCATGATAGACCATTGCAACGTCATCTCCCTCCCCCATCTTATATGCTACTGCACAGAAAAACATGGTAGTCAAGAGCTGAGAAAGATTACCCCCCCTCCCTGTTTCATCCAGCCAGGTCTCTGAATCAAATCCTGAATATCACATGTTTTTCCATTCACCAGACTGCATTAGACATAACCGAACATATCTGGATGGCACCAAATATGGGAATCCTGCTCGAACTGCTCTGCATCTTGTTCTGCGTTCTTATCTTTATGTGTTGGGTTAAATAATTGAAGGACAACAGCTCTGATATGATCTCAGGCCAATGAAGATTTATCAGTTCTGACAATGGCTTGCAAAAGCATAAGGCACAATTCTGTATTGCTAAAATATTCATAGCACCCCCTGCAGTCTACTTGATTATTCCTGGAATGACAATCTCCTGGATCCAAATAGAAGAGAAGAAGAGACACAATCCATTCTTGAAACAATACAGAGATAAACTGAAGGAAGTGAGAATGCTCAAGCTGTTCATAAACCAGTGTGATGTATGCTCAAGAGCAATTGATACCTTTAGATCTTAAACATTCTTAACATTCACTTGAGTATACCTAAAAAGAACCATCAACAACCAGAGGTACACAATAGCTTTTATAGCTGTGTAGCACCAGCCATCCTATTGTTGTTAAGTGGCACTTTAACATACATTTATGAACAGTGTAAATTCCATGAGCAATTACATTAGACACACATAACTTAAGATTACTCAGGCCAAACAAAGAAAGACAATTTATGAAGGGCAGCTCATAAGAGGAATAGATCTCTTCTATTTGTTGCCTTTTTTATGAATACAAAGTATATTTTTATTTTATTTTTTTAAACATGTTCTTTTGAAGGCATTTCAATATCTTGAAGCACAAGACTACAAGACTACAATATCTAGTCAGCCAATAGTACCCAATTATCTCTTTACATGTTATGGTCTTATTTTGAAAATGCTTATTTTTCAGTGATACCCTATACCAGTTGGACTGATAGCTTATTGAGAGATTTGAGAAGCTCTGGCCCTCCTAGTATCATTAAGTCAGAACTCCCATCATCCTTCATCATATGCTCTGCTGATTAGAACTGTTGGGAACTGTGGTCCAACAACATGTGAAAAACCACATGTTCCCCAGCCCTGCCTTACCCTCAGACTATATTTAGAACAAGCCACATTTTCAAAGGAGCATGGAGTTGCCACCAGAAGTTATCATATTCTCCCCATCCATAACATGTAATAAACCTAGCCATTGTACCATGCTTTCTGTTTTCTTACCTTGGTACAGGATGTCATGAAGTCAAGCAAACAAATATAGCAAAACAATGCCAAATCTTGAGAACAATAGATCTCTGCTTTCCCCATACTCAATGACAATCTGCCTCTGATTCCAGAGAGTGGTAGCATCCTGACTAGCAGCTACTGATAGACTTATCCTCTCCAAATTTTTCTAATTGCCTTTAAAAAATTTGGCCTTATGTTGGCCATCCTGTAGTAGATTTTTGTGTGTCTGTGTGCGGTGGAGATAACTATATTCTGGAAGAGAACTCTTCTGATTCTCCTGAACCTTCCACCATGCAATTTCATTGATGACTTTCATTGATGATGTCTATTATTACAAAAGAATACATAAGTAAAATTTTAATAGAATCAAAGACTAGCACATAAAAAGAGAAAGGGGGGGGAACCCTACCCTTCCATTTTCTACACTGGGCATGCAAATTTATACACTTCTTTATTCTCCTTCTTACTCAACCTTCTTCTAAACATAAGAATTCCAGATATTAAAACCTCTTCTCCCTGAGTATTTTTTTTTGTACTTTTATGGACATCCTGCAAGATCCTTTTTAAGGCCACCAAAATTATACACAAAATGTGTAGTTCTGTTCTTACTCTAAAGATGGTATGAATAAATATTTAACATACAGAGACATTGATAGTATGACCTGAAATAATACTGACCACGTCAACTCCCCTGCCATGTTTTAGTGTTGATTGTTCTCATGGTCATACCCCCAAAATGTCACTATGCACAAAAATGAGCAGGCAAAAGAATCTGTATAGACTGATAGTTGAAGAGTGTCAGCAAAAAGATTGTTATTGGTTTCAATCCAGCTGAATTAGCATATCATACTGAGTTTCCCATTCATCTCTGCCAATGACTGACTAGGAACAAAAAATCATTCATCATTCATTAGATCATGAGGATCACAAGAAAAAGACTAATCAAACATTGAAAGGCACTGAATAACTGGAAGGTTAGCTACAGTTTGATTTTAGAAAGAACCAATTAACACCGAATGAGTGAACTCCACAGGCTAGATCCAAAGCAAGGGCAGAATCAAACAATGTCAAATGAAGTCATTGCTAGAAGGCAACCTCCCAAAATTCTGGTTGACAATATTGTGCCAAATAGGAAGTGCAGGATACAGGGTAACTGAAGGGGTATTTGTTACTGTCTAGCCATTCCTACAACATTAGTGTCCTGTTTCTAGCAGGTTAGTCAACCCCCTCTCCTTTTTCTTTTTTTCTTTTGAGATATTATTTAAACAGATGTGGGCTTCTGGACCCCTGTACCTCTCCACATTTCTTTGTGTGTGTGTGTGTGTGTGTGTGTGTGTGTGAGACAAGCAATCTTTGAGTGTACATTCGGTCATTTTGTCAAATATTTTACATAGGAGGGAAAGTCAAAACCAGAAATGGTGTTTCTCAAGAAAGATTCCCCAGAGTTCGAAAAGGGCAAAACAGGGCAAATAAATAAGACAAAACAGCCATGAAGGCATGATTGACTATTTGGGGCCCAAACAATTATGGATGTTTGGGGTCCTTCAGACTAACAGGTCAAAGTCTGGAAAGGTTTAGAAAGCGCATACTGAGATCAATTATCTTCTAATGATTAATCCTTTCCTGAAAGCAAACACAGTGTTGTACTGAATCCAGGACTGAAGTACCAGTACCTTTTGATCAGCAGAAACAATGGCATCATTTCCAACCACTTCAGACTTCTTTGCTTTGGTTGAACTTAGCTGCAATCCTCTCAATAGATGTGGGGGAGGGAAAAAAAGAATGGATTTTCCTATCAGCAAGATAAAACTGTGAATTATCCCTATTATAATGCAAACCCATTATGGCACTGTCTTTCCGTGGTGGTGGGATTGCATGTTTCCCTGAGGCAAGAGGCTATGCTGATGCTAGCTGTGCTGCTGGTAGGGTCTTCCACGTCAGACAGGCTTTTGCTGAGAAGTCAGACTAAATGTGCCAAACACCTACAGGGCAGCAGCAGTAGTAATGTGGGTGACACTGGTGGAAGATTTTTCAGAGACAACAGCACCATAGCTAACACTTATTAGTACGCAGGAGGCACAGTAAGTACACAGCACACAGAAAGGAGGCACAATAAGCCCCTTTTGAATGTCTATTACCATGAAAACCCTATGATGACAAAATCTAAAATGAAGCATGATTGCTCCAGAAGATGAAAGTCCCAGATGAGAAGGTACTCAATGTGCTACTGGCATACAGCAGAGGACAACTACAAATAGCACTGTGGCTAATGACGCAAATGGATTCAAGCCAAAAGGACATTCAGCTGATGATGTGCACAGAGGTGAAAGGAAAATCTGAAGTGGCACAACACATATTATAGGAACATAGAATGTGAGAAGCATGAATCGGAGAAGCTAGACATAGTAAAGCAAGAAACAGAATGTATAAAAATTGCAGTGCTTGGGGTGAGTGAGTTAAAGTGGACAGGAATGGGACATTTTGACTTAGATAATTACACAGTGTTTTACTCAGGAAATGAAAATCTAAGAAGAAATAGGGTGTCATTAATAGTGAGGAATGATGCAGGAAAAGCAGTCAAAGGATAAAATGCAAAATCTGACCAAATCATTTCATTAAGACTTCAGGAAAAAGAACAACCTATCAATATAGCCATAATCCAAGTTTATTCTCTAGCTACAGATGTAGAATAAGAAGAAATTGAAAGATTCTATGCTGGAGTCCAGGAGGAGATTGATCACACATCAAAGCAGGTCATGTTGGTAATCATAGGTGTTTGGAATGCAAAAGTAGGAGACAGCAGAATCAAAGATTGTAGGAAAATTTAGCCTAAGATCAAGGAATGAAGCAGGAGACCAACTGATTGATGATCATCACAGATGATTTACATAACTTTAAATAAGATGATGGTGACATTGAAATAGCTCAAGATTTTCCATACTTTGACTCAGTCATTAATCAGAATGGAGACTGCAATCAAGAAATCAAAAGAAGACTAGGATTTGGAAGGGCAACTATGAAGAAACTAGACTGCTATGTCATTATATTCTGAGTTTCTATATATGGTTGTGAAAGGTGGACAGTGAAAAAAGCTGTTAAGATGAAAATCAACTCTTTTGAAATGTGGTGCTTAAGATCCAGTGGATTGCTAAAAAGACAAATCAATAATTCCTAGCCTAAATTCTTCTTAGAAACCAGAGTGACTAAACTGAGACTGTTGTACTTTGGACATGTCACAAGAAGATGTGATTGATTAGAAAAGATAATAATACCTGTCAAGATGGAAGGCAATGGGAAAAGCAGAAGACTACATTGAAGACAGATGGCCTCAACCAAGGAAGCCACCACCTTGAATGTACAAGACCTGAGCAGGGCTATGGATGCTGGGTAACTTGGAGGTCTTTCATTTCTACTACTATCATAACTTGAAGTTGACTTGATAGCAGTCAACAAAAAAAACAATGCTAAGTATTTTGGGCTGGGATGAATGTAGAAGGACAATTAATACTCATTCACTATGCAAAACTCCTGTTCCGGATAAAGGTGAAATTGATAGAACTGGTTTGTTCATACCTTTCAACACAACAGCATTTTCATTGGGGGCATGAGAAATGTCGTGAGGACCACCTGCTCATCAGAATCTATCACACTGTTACTGAGTTCCAATAAATTCAATAGAACTCTCAGTGAGAAGGCAAATGAATGTACATTCAGCTTGGGTTCCTTGCATGTGTGTGAGTTGAAGATTTGAATCTCAGCTCAGAGTAACACAGATCTACTGGCTTTGATTCACCAGATGCAGTGGTATATTGAGCAAGGAATGCAAAGATATTAACAAAGATTTTTTTTTTTTAAAGGCATGGATGTTTTCTAGAGAAGTGCATGCAGAGCTCAACATTTACTTCTTGTTTACGCTGTAGGTGTTTCCCTGCTGTCCGAACAATTCTCTAAAGAGATCAAAGACCAGCTGCTCCCAAACATATCGCTGCATCTACTGCAGTCTATCTGTGTAGAGGCACAGATGTGGGTTTGTTCCACCCACCTTCAGAGCTGGGATGCACGCATACAATTATGTTGCTCAGAGTTTGGAAAACTGCCATCAGGAATGCTCAGCTGGTTCTGACTCAGATCTTTTCCCCAACACCAGGTGATTTTTTGTTTTTTAAAAAACCATGTAGGCTTTCAGATCTGTGGTGAAAAATCCATCCTTTGACTCCCTCAGCCTACCCAGTATGGCCAAAGGGCTATGAAAATGAGGTTTGTAGTCCAATATCATCTGAAGTGCCCATTTCTTCACTTCTGTTCTGATAATGTGATCAATCACTTTTTCAGCCTGCATTTGCTCTCAAACCAGTACAAGACAATTGCAAAGCAAGATAAGGAACTCCCACCTGGAAGCTGTTCCAGACATATACTCATGTTTACTTTGCCAGACTATCGCTAGTACTTCATCCCATTAGAACAATGTAACTTTGACTAACAAATAGTTACCATTACATTATAGTGGTTAGGTGTTTGAAAAATCGAAATTGATCTCTGGGGAAAGACAAGAGAAAAGGTTGCAATTAATAAAAGAAAAGGTCTGGTTTCATTAAACCCTTCTGATGTTCGCATTATGTTTCACCAATTGCTTTACTATATGGAATATAACAGATTGTCTATAATATCCCTGTCTTTCAATTACTTGTGCTTCTTTGTACGTAACAAATTAAAGTATTATCTGAACATGTGTTAATATGGGGATCTCTTTGCGAACTATGGATCATATTTATTTCTATATCCCTCTTCACAATTGTGACTGTTAAACGGTTTACTTTCCACAGCTATTTTCAACATATTGTCGCATCTTCCTCTTTCTAAAAAAAGAGGGAGGAGTTCTTTTTTATTTTAGTTAATTATATATAGAGAGAGAGAGAGAGAGAATACAACAAGGGAGCTCATTAAATTCAGAATAAAGAAGGAAAAAGGTGTTACAAGAAGTTAATTAACAAGATACAAAGATACCAATTAACACCTATACTGCGAAGGAAAAACTTTTTTTCATGTACTATAGTTAAAAAAAATCACAGCTGGTTACGCATATTTCACTGGCACAAGGCTAAATTTGAGTCTGATGCCAATATTAATCCAAAGGATCCCAATAGGAAAAGAAGTCCAAAACACACATCACTGTGGTACTAACTGAGGTCTCTTTTTATATGATGAGCATCTGTTCAGGTATTAACATTTGTGACAGTAGATTTATTGAAAAATAAACACATCTTTTAAAAGGATGAAGAAAGCAATTTTTTCCTCTTTCAGACATATCAGCCATTTTGGTGCTATTAAGGTTGTTGTTGTTGTTGTTGTTTTTTTGTTTTTGCAATTAACACCTTTACAAAGGGTTATTTTTTGAAAAGATTATAATGAGTTGCAAAAAAAGGGTTTCTTAATGTCACAAATTGAATTTGACAGTAGAATCCTTTGCCATGCTTATACAGAAACTAGATCCAGTGACTTCTATCAGATTTACTCCCAGATAAGGGGTTACAGAATTCCAGCCTTATTCATATCCATAGTAGATGCACTTTATTTTAAAGTCATGGGTAATTGGGGTCCCATCTATTACAAACTAACTAAGCAGGACTCAGTCTGGATCCAGGTCACTGCTTAACTCTCATTCACTGTAGTTAGACATTTGGTCCCCAAGATGTACTTTTGTCTTGCAGAAGGTACACAGAGGTCTGCGATATAGATTACTGTGTGGCAATATCACCTTCTTGTTGTGTGCCTTCAGGTCAACCTGAAAGCAAACCTACCATGGGGTTTTCTTGGCAAGATTTATTCAGAGGGGGTTTCCCTTTGCCTTCTTCTGAAGTTGACAGAATGTGAAGTTGAAAGGTCACCCAGTGAGTTTCCATGGCCAAGCAGGGATTTGAACCCTGGGCTCCCAGAGTCCTAGTCTAACTCTCAAACCATTATACCATACTGGCATGGGAAACTCTTACCTACTTGGGACTTTGTACATGGGACATTGTAACCTACACAGTAGTAAAGATGTCCCAATATGTCAGCCACTTGCCATGTACAATTGTCGGCTATATAGTATACACAAGCAAATAAAACAGCTAGGATTAATATTTTCAAGTAAATGTACAGATTTTTGTCATCAAGGTATTCTTTGTCCCAGCCAATGTAATTTATTGGGATCCAAACTGTGTCCTGCTGTTTTGTTATGTTTTATTATGTTTTTGGTAAACAGTGATGCAGTAAAGCAGAAATGATGTCCTCTAGTTTTCAATAGGTTAGGCAGTATGCCTTCTGCTGTAGGGGCACTGAGATTCATTGGGGTCAAAAAATATCCCATAATACAAGAAGTGTTTATCTTACTTTATTGTTTATTCTATTCTATTCTATTCTTTTTTTTTTTATTTTATTCCACTTTGTGATTGCTGACTCTGAATATTTGGGTACTAAATATTTGAATCTTCATGGACACAAACATTCCTTTGGGAATGAGACATCTCAACTGCAGTTTGGGATTCTCACAACACAGTTCACAAAAAGCAAGTTTATTCATTTTATGCTATGGTTTTAAGATACCTACAAAATATTTAAAAAATGGTGGGAAACAGCAATAATTATTGCGGATGAAAAAATATAACTTGATGCAATGAAACAATCAAGTAATCACTTCACTACAGTTAAATACAACAATATATTTCTAAAGTTGTTATGCAAACTAAAATATCTAGAAAGATTGTCTATAATGGTCAACATCCTATTAGTGACATATGCAAAATTCTGCCCTAAGCTTGTGTCTGGTGTTTGTTATTGTTTTCTTTATTGTAAGAGTTGGTATTCCCTTCTTCCCTATGCAATAACCAAAGACCACCCCTAGATTCACCATGTCACTGTGTTTAGTGCCTACATGGCCATTCCATTGCTGTAGAGAGTAAAAATGAGCAGATAAGCATCTGGCTATTTTCATATAGCTAGACACAGATTAATCACATCATCCGTTCACACAACCAGAAGTTATTAGTGAAAGATGTCCTCAGTCTGCATATGACTATGGGGACCCAGTTATATGCTGTCTCATTTCCTTCTGCTCTCCACCAGCAATAGAATGGCCAAGGAGAAGGGAGCTATGGCAGTGCAACAGTTCTGTATGTGAAACTCTTACAACTATATAAAATTTCAGCCAGTGTATGTTTCTTTTTAAGTGTTTTAAAGATCCATTTCACTCTGCTTTGGTTATGTTTTGCCTCATTTTGACCAACCAACAATCCTCACTTTGTTATAAATTCCCCTCCCTTCCTCCTTTTTTTGTTACCTACCATGTCAGACAGTTCCAAAGCTTAATGCTTCATAGGAAAATCGACCACATTTATTATATAGTTGTAGTGAAATCAAGAGATATTTTTCAATTTAGTAACATAGAATCAATTGATTAAACCCAAATTTTGGAGAAATCAGCTCTCTTGGGATTAGGTCCAGTACCTACAAAATCCAGTTGATCTCATTTATTCAATTGTTCCTATTTATTAGAGGTTGTGCCCAGTAAAAGCCTGTCCCTGATTTGTGATTAGAGGACACACTGTATTTGACTTTTAATACTCAGCATGTATACTCTGACTGATTTCCTGTTGAGTAGAGAAGGCAAATGTAAGAAGAGTCAGCGGAGGAGGGAGGAGAAAGGGACTGGCTGTTCACTTCACACAACAGCTTAAGACAGGTATAGGGAACCTTTTGTCCTCCAGATTTTGTGGGCTACTACTAGTCAAACTGGTTGGAACTTCTGGGAGTTGGAATAAAAAATATCTGAAAGGCCAAAGTTTCCTTACCACTGATCTACAGACTGTTAAGAATCACAAAGAAGTAACTTTTTCAAGCCTTAGAAGGGGCCTGACAGTGATTTTCCAGGCATGTACAAGAGAGATTCATGGTTGTGCTCTACTCATCTTGTGTTAGATATCACTACCTTGCTTCTGTTGCTATAACTGAAGGATATGAAATGTTCATATCCTCAACTGATGTCAGAATTACCATGGTGTTTCTGGAATCCTTACCTCAGAATATTTTCTTCCCCTTTAGAAATGGTCCAAAAAGCATTCAGTCAAAGATGTTTTCAGTAGTCTTATTCTGGCACAGTGTTCCACTGAAAACACTCTTCTAAGTATTTATAGCATGCTTAATGAAATGCACGACTTTCAGAGAAAAAGCAAGCCTTTTCACTGCAAGGTATTGTGGATGTTATTGGGAATTTCATTATACATTTTTCATGTTAGCCTTTGAAAGTGGTTCTTTATATTTATTTATGTATGTTATGTTTGAGCAACTTCCCCTAGGCTTCTCAGTTATGGGAAGTTTTTAAAATGACAAAAATAAATAAATAAATAAAATAAGGAGCCCTGAAGCTAAAATATCCGACAGATGAAACATGAGCTTAATAGTACTGAGCGAAATTTTGCCTGGGTTAGAAAATTGCTGAAAGAAAAATTAGAACAGATAGTTAGGGTATTACAAAAATCAATTAAAGCATGGTTTCTTGGTGATCTATTTTTTTTTCTTTGAAAATCTAGGATTACTAAACATTAAATGGGAGGCACACATGCACTCTTTCTCACACGACATAACTTGTTTCTGCATCAAATTAAGGCAAAACATGCCCAAGATTTAACTCTGCCTCCCAGCTACCTTCTGTGGAGAGGGCAGTTGTGTCATTGAGAAGCAGCATCACTATACGTGGTTGTTGTGTGTTTTCAAGTAGTTTCTAACATATGGCTACCCTAAGGCAAACCTATCAGAGGGTTTTCGTGGTAAATTTTGTTCAGAGGAGTTTGCCATTGTCTTCCTCTGGGACTGGGAGAATATGATTCGCCCAGGGTCGCTCACTGGATTGCCATGGCTGAGCAGGAATTTGAATCCTGGTCTCACAGTCCAGTCTTGGTCCAGCACTCTAACCACCACACCACACTAGCATTCAACACTACTGTAGTGTAATTATACTAGACTGAAAATGAGCTTCCTGTCATTGTGAGTTTTCTGCATAGATCTTGCCCTGGGATTTCTTTCCAGGTCTCATGATATATGAGATCTTGTGAAGTTTTCACTAGCCTATGAATAGGCATAGCAACATGTGGGCCAAGTATTTGTCAGCTGAGCAACAGCACAATTCGCCTGCCATCCCTCAGCTGCTGTATTACACCCGATATAGTGGTTGCCTGTACAGGGGTTGTGAAGGATTTCTTTCTTTCTTTCTTTCTTTCTTTCTTTCTTTCTTTCTTTCTTTCTTTCTTTCTTTCTTTTCATATCAATATGACAAGTTTTTCACTTGCACTGAGGTATTTCTTTACCTATATTTTATATACAGTTAATCCACACCTGTTCCTTTGGCTTCTATTTGTCTTTAGGTCCTTTTACTCTACACAGTTATAGCATTCTGATTCCTCTTTAACTGGTGTAGTTCCAATGCATAGAATCTCAGGGTATGCAATTTAGGGATGATTACTTAGAGTTCTCTGCCAATGGATAAATCCTGGTATTCCATGCAACACAGTCATGCCGGTTAAAATGGAATCATTGTGATTCTGACTGTGTAGTGTGAAAATGTCCCTGCCATCTGGCTGTGGCTGGCTGGTCCTATTCTAATACTAAAATTTTTGACTTCTCACAGTTGCAAAGTATGAAGGTGAAAAGGCAGATAGGGGACTCCTATTCAGTTCGTAGGAGAAGTAAGGGGGGGGGTATGAGGGAGTAGAATGAGAAAATGGGGCAAAATGGTTGTGCACGGTGGCCTGACTGATTGGCATCAGCACTGATTGTCTGCTACCTAAGGTTTAGGTATGAGCTCTGGGAGGTTTTGGACCTGGCTCTTGCAATCTCCAGCTCTGTTTGATCATTTCATGGAATGAACCAATGACGTACATCATCTCCCTCCTTTTCCCAGAATAACACTCATCCATTGTGGCCTAAATTCTGATCCAACTTTAGGTGTCCATCTCCTCATTCTTGTTTGTCACTTGAATTTCTTGACTCTTGTGAAGAATTTAAAAATCCTAACATAAAATATGTTCTGTTTGAATGTTATAAAGGTGTTGTCTACTGTTATGATTGTAAAGATTTTCTGAGGAGGTGGAAAGGTTATCTCCAACTGAGGCTAGTTACTTTGTGTCTGAATCCTGCTGTTGGTCACCTGCCAACCACCAATAAAGCTTTTATTGTTATTACCAAAGAAGCTGTATTGACCTTATTGGTTCACAGTTAGACCTGTCAGAATGTACATTAGACAGGAGGTCTTGAAAGGTCAGGTTTTGATAGGTCATTTACAAATATTCTATTGATTCTCATTGGCTTATGGTTACAGGCTAATGAGTTGAAAGATACTGAGCCACTGCAGGTTATTAGAAGAAGTCTTCAAATGAAACAATATGAAAGGATCCATTACAATCTGTCAGTAGTCACTCTGGCCTGGTGGTCTTTGAAACAGCACCTGATGGAAGAGAACTGACAAAGAGGCAGAAGAAGAGAGATTACTGGAGGCAAACACTGCAAGAATTGCTAACACAGGAAAGCTCTAGAAGTGAATAGCTTCTGGACAGAGGTGGTTAACTTCTGGAACTAGAATTGCTTCTGGACAGAGTAATAATAGAAGACAGTGGGCCACAAGAAGCAGGGATAGGAAGCAACTATGACTTCTTGTCATGTCTTTGAATTTAACCTGGTATCCTTTCAGTGAGGCTAGGACAAGAGTGAGAACTTCAAGTCTTGTCCTCTGTGACAGTCTTTGAGAACTAACCAGAGGTAGCATGAAGGAAGGGTAGTGGGTTATTTGAGTTTTATTTAGGGTTACAAACTTATTCAAGGACATAAAACCTTTTTAAAAGTGACAGTGCACAACTGATAAGAGCATTCTGTCAATAGCCAGATACAACCACAATAACTCATGGCTCCTTGGTGCATGGAAAATCTTACCATAGAAAACTTCCACTTTTGCATATGCAAGGTTATATCAGAACACATGCAAGCAGGACACTCAAAGCTTCTGGAACAAACCACACTTTCTAATTTTATGTGTATATCAGATGTTATGTGTATATCTGTGACCTACATAGAGCATACTGTTAAAAAAATATTAGTCTATCAAACCAATATCAAACTTGGTTTGAAATTGACATTCTGGTTTGGTTAGCTAATTGTAATTTGTTCAAACCACAGTTTTCTGTACCCAGATGAAATGGCAAGTGGTAGTTTCTTCCAAAATAGGAATGAAAGCCTGAAATCACTGAATCTTTTTGCCATGTTCCTGATAGTGAGCATGGTTGAATTGAGCCATTGTCCAAAGGAAAGGGTGTTCCTGATGGGAGTGGAGTGGTGAATGGTCTGGATCCAGATTTAGTTTGAATGTTGAAATGCTGGACCTGTCTGGAGAATAGGATTCAGCACCTTGGACAGCTCTGATAGGGAATGGTCAGAAAGTGATTACAAGGCCAAAATAAGATAGAGCCATTGTGAAGGAAAAGTTTGGGTAGCCATGAAAAACAGCATTTTCTGTGTCAAAAATAAAATTTCTGGGTAGTAATCTGGCAGTCTGTATAGACAATATTATTTCCTTTGCAGAAAAACTGGGATTTGTCCCCTCCTCCCCCAATTGCTAATTTTGCACAAAATTAGTCAAAAAATACAAATATCCTCATCAGTTCAGGATTCTCCTCAAAAGGATTTCTGAACCCTCAAAAAACAAAGGGTTTTTGTTTTGTTTTTTTCACTATTTTTGAAATTTTTTTGAATATTCTTTCCATCCCTCATTTCTGTATTATTAGTAGCTGTAGTGTCAATACAGGGAATCAGAGCAGATGAGGCCTGGAGAGATCAGGTTCAAGTCCCCAATGAGCCATCAAACTCACTGAACGACCTTTGGCCAATCATTCTTTCCCAGTCTGATCTACCTCACAGCACAGTTAGGAAGAAAAAGGGGGAAGGGTAAGCCATTTAAGCTACCCTCACCTCCCAGAAGGAAAGGAAGAATAATGTAATAATCTCACTGACCAATACATTTGATTGATTGATTGATTGATTGATTGATTGATTGATTGTTATTTATTATATTTGTATGCTACCGTTCTTCCAAAGTGGGACTTCAAGAAAGAGAGAGACAAAGATAGAGAGAGAGAGAGTTATTAAAGCCCCAAGGTACATGCCCAGATTCCTGTTGGTGCCTTCATATGCAGAAGTGCTCTTATGCATACAAGCTATACCTTTTCAACTGTTGCACTCATGTTATGATCATAGAAGCTGAGTTGCATGAGCACAATCTTTGTACAAGTGATTTTCAGCCAAGGTGGAATTGTTTATCATTGGAGAAATGGGCTCTTTGAGGTTTGACATTGGGAAATTTTTAAACATCTGAATGCCACTGCATATTGTGGCCATGACCATGTGTAATGATGGCATATATACGTAAGGTTGCACAGTGTCACCATTTGCCAGAAGGGTGGCATAATGAAACTACCACAGTTTAATTACCACAGTGCAAGTATGATGACAGATGTGATCTACACCATGCCACTTCTACATAGCATTTTGATTAAAGAATGCATGGGCCCTGAGAGCACTGTGTCAATATGCCCTCTTAGATAATAAGGGCCAGTGGAACATAAAATGGTGCTCAACAGTTTTATGCAAACTGGGGTTACGCTACGGTTCAGAGACTCATTGATTGCATACTCTTATTTTTATACTGTTCAAGTATTCATGCTTATTATTATATTTTATACACATTAAATGCAGCATTTAAATATTTGCTCATCTGCCTGGAGGTGTTAGTATTTTTTTTTTCAAAGCAAGTAGCTTTTTTGATCATGCTGAATAAGTAGATCTTTTTGCATAGGTAGATATAGGATACTTGCTCTTAAAATGTGTTGGTAACAGTTTTTGTGTGTGATACCGAATCTTAAATATGATTTATTCATACCAGTTATGCAAAAATAAAAGCTAAAACCCCAGCATATATGAGTATAACTCTTTATCACATATTTAGATAGAGACCCATAAATATTTGCAGAAGTTTCTTTGTATCTTCTTCACACCCATTCAACACTGATACATACATTCTCCATTCAAAGAAATGGAGCACATATACACTATATGGTACACACATTCATACACGTACAATTCAGTGATTTTTGTTATTGATTAATATGCACACACAGGTTCACACAGCCAGTCAGATTTTTCTTTCACACCCCATATCACAGAAAGAGAAAGAAAGGAGGGTGGGGAGAAAGAGAGAACACCAACTCAAAAGGCCAGAATCCTCTTGGTTTCATTGCTGTTATATTCTTTATGTGCTATGTGAGGGGGATATCACTTAAGCAAATAGCCCTTCATTCACCAGCCATGCAATGGGTTTGTGTGAAGGGAGGAGTTGGTCAAGGCTGGTTGGTGCCAGCCAATCACAGCTCAGTGAATGCTGTGAAGAGGGGGCTATAGGGGGGAAAGGATACAAAACTGAGGCTTGCCCCTGGCAGAAGACAAATAGGGGAAAGATAGCATAGAGACAGGGAACATTTGCAGAGAGCCAGGGGAAAGATGGCATAGAGGTACGGAATTGCTATAATAGAGATAGGATTTTCAGTCAGGGAGAAGAAAAGAATAATGTTTTGGGGAGCTGTGAATGATTAAATAACTAAGAGGTTAATGTGTGGTCTAATTCTGCATTTATTAACTTGTTTCTTCTTTTTTTATAATTGTGTCTGGCTGTTCCCGCTAAGTTTTGATAGAAAATCTGATTATGCTTACCATAGTGAAATCAATGGATACATCCACTTGTCCACGTAAAAGTCACCTTGAAGCCCAAGCACCCAATCCAGGGAGGGATTAAGAAGGGAAAAGGGACAAAGTGAGTGACAGGAGCCCAAAGGTGAAGAACTACAGGGACAACCTCTAGAGGGGATCCATCATAGCTGGCTTAAAATCTAGTAGGCACACAGTGTGCAGCTACCTCCCTCCCCGTGAACAACTGGAATGGCAACTGGGATGGCCACTAGAATCTTGTTACTTACCTCCATTGAACCATTTATTGACATATGTACACTGTAAACTTTACATTCCACCAGGATTATGGAAGATCTCAGATATGCCCTTAGATGGACAAAAGTGTGCATCTGCTTCCTTTGTTTTGCTATGGATTTTTAGAGGTGCTGGCTGGGTGGGGTAGTTCAACACTAATCATCAATTTTCCAGTAAGACAGGCCATCTGTACCATTTCTATGCTGGCTAATCTTCTCTTAGACTTAGCAGGCAGGCCGGCAAACACATGCTTATATCACATTATGCCCTACATAACAAGTCAAATGTATGGCATACCTAAGCTTTTTAAATTTGATATCACACAAAGAAATTACTTTTTGCCCAAAGTGTTCACAACACAAAGGGGTTTAAACCTCGCGCAAGTAATGAGCAACATATAGCAATATAGCAACTCCCCCTATGTTTGTTTGTATGTTTTTGTACAAGCCTATGCTGCCTGTTCTAGCTAGGGATAACACAAATTCTTTAAGGTTAGCATGAGTTAAGAAAAAAGAAGAAGAAAGAAAAAAATAGTATTGTGAACAAACTAAAAAAGCAGCAGTTGAATTGATTCTCACAAAGAGATTCCCAACTTTGAATGCTACATTGATCAAAGACCCCTCTCTTCTCACTATCCTTTATAAAGCTGAGATCATTGGACAGAATTTGGAAGGGATAAAAATACAACATCTGTATTGTTAAGCTTCAAAACATGGGGAAGGGAGGGGAATTGGACCATAAAGGAATCAGATTTATAGCAGCCTCATTAATTTGATTTAATACTTCAGCAAATTCATTTAATTTTTTTGTGCACTGGACAGAACAATGTAGTTTATTATTTCTCTCTGGCTTTCTGCCAGTAAGCTTGGGGTGGGGGAAGCTGGACTCTTTGCTCATTCAATAGTTGCTCTTATAGAACTCCTATTTATCATAAGAAGGACACAAAAATGGTGAAAGAATGTACTGATTAATTGAGAGAGACTCCACCCTTAATGTGCATTGGCATATTTATGTCTTACAAGCTGGTTCATATGTTAAGTTTTGTCTCTATGAGATGGTCTTCAAGAGTTCCCAGGAGCACTTTTATATACAGAATATTATGTATCAGGCAAGCTCTCTACAGGTACACCAATTGCTTCTTGCTGGCAGTTTCCACAACTGCCATACCACATTTTTCAGTTACTCAAATCATGTAAGTTGCAAAGAGAGAAGCAATCATACTGCAAGATGGATGATTTCATCTTAAGATATATTTTTCATGAGAGTGTTTATGAACACATATACACACACACATGCACCAAGGTCCTTTCTGCACAACATTGCTGTCTCGTTTCTGCCATAGGATGGCAGCAGTCAGCAGGTCACAGTTCCGCATGATGTCATCACTGTCCGGCTGCCATCCTGTCATGGAGCATTGCATTTGCACAGTTTTTGCAAAACGGAAAACATCAGTTTTGTGTTTGCAATTGTGTGGCATTCCCGTCACTTCTGGTCATGCGGAAGCTGAGGAAGCGCATTGGCAACACTTCCTTCTGTAGCACAGCAATGGAAAAAGCCTGGCTGCACTATGGAAGGAAGATGTGGCGCCATTGCATTCTCTTCCGCATGGACCAAGTGGGTGCAGAGAGAAGCACTGCTGACGTGCTCCCTTCTGGACCCGGGACTGCAGTGAGATCATGCGGAAAAGCGTCATCGTGCAGAAACGGCCCAAGACAAGACTATCCCTGCCACCAGGCTTTCAATCTAAAAAGCTTTTTTAAAAATTATACAAAAGGAAAAGAGGTAAGGAGAGAAAAGGGAAATGAAAAGTTGGAACACTTGTTAGTTTGGACTGACAACTGAATTTAGGCCTAAAGTTTTAAGGAGGGATATAACAAAATAAGTGTGGTATAAACACCATTGAACAAGTGTTATAACCAATAAACCTTCTAATGTTCCAGGGGGTGCTATTGTCTGTTTCAGTTATTTCATTATAAATGAGCCCAAATGAGGCCCCTCTATGCTTGTATAGGCCTAAAGGCACCAGATGCTGTCTGATTTTGGAAGCTAAGCAGGGTCAGCCCTGGTTAGTACTTGGATGGGAGACCACCAATGAATACCAAGTGCTATAAGCTATATTTTAGAGAAAGGAACTGGCAAAACCACTTCTGAGTATTCCTTGCCTAAGAAAACCCTATGAAATTCATGGGGTTACCATGTCAGCAAGTGATGTGAAGGCATATGCACACATAGGCCTTTCCCACCCAAACAGGAAACATCTGGTCACTTCCTATTGTAGAAAAAAAGGCTTACGCTGCTTAAAAAGCATCTGTTGGGATTCAACCTGCACTGGACGGGTTTATACTTCCCCTAAAAGCTCAGGTTAGCAGACTGGATGCTCTCTTGGACTCAGCCTGGATATCCAGGTTTTGGATGTGGCCAAGAGTGCCTTTGCACAGTTAAAATTAGTGTGCCAGCTGCACCATTCCTTGAGAAGTCAGACCTGCCTATAGGGATACATGCCTTGATTACATCCCGCTTGGACTAGTGCAGCTCACTGTGCGTGGTGTCCAAAATGCTGTTGACCAGAGCTGGCTACAGGGATTCTGTGACTACCCTGTTAACACAGCAGCATTGTCTCCTGGTCTATTTCTAGGCTGTTTTTGAACCTTAAAATCCTAAACAGCTTGTGTCTAGACTACTTGAAAGACTGTATCTCCTTACATAAGCCAACACATATATTAAGATCTGCAAGAGAAGGCTTTCTGTCAGTCCCACCACCTTTTCAGGTGTGGTTAGCGAGGACTCAGAAGAAGGCATTCTCCAAGGCTGCTATCAGACTGTGGAACTCCCTCCCACAGGAGGTCTGATTGGCCCCCTCCCCACTCTCTTTCCATTGGCATGTAAAGATGTTTATATTTTGGTAGGATTTGAACCTTGAATTTTAATCATAGAGCTGTACTGTGTGTGTAAAGTGACATCATGTATTTTTTAATCTGTATTTTAAAATCATTTTTAAAAACACTTTTTAAACATTTTTAAAACACTTTTTTAAAACACTCCCAAACACATTGGGAAGAAAGAGAGGATAATAAATAAATGAATAGATGATCCTACCCTGGGACAGGGAGACTGTCACCTTTTGCAGTATAAAGGCCAATGACCCTCACTTGGAGGCTAATGGATGGCTCATGCAACCATCAGGTTGAATTGTGCCCACTTTTACTTCACAGTTTCCTGTTAGTCCCCTGGCCTTCTTTGCAGCCATGAAAGGCAAGTCTTTGAAATACATAAAAATAAACAAATACTTAATTAGCTTTTTAATTGCATAAACTATTTTACAATGTCCATTTTATGTTAGCCTTCCAAAGACCACTTCCTTAACCTGTCCAATGGCAGTGGTGTAGGGTAAATATCGGCCATCCAAGGGATTTTGGAAGATTGTAGTCTCTGCTGTTCCTCCATCCATGATTTTTAAAAACTTTTTTCTTCATTTTTTTTCCCCCAACAAACTTGGGGAATGGGGTTTGGAGAGAAATTTCACCATGCTTTTGTGGACTTCCACTTCCCGAATTGTTTTTGGAAGAAGAAATGAACCCAACCCCCCCTCAAAAAAACTCTCCCTCTCAGACCTAAAAACAGGATATTAAATTTCAAAAAATTGTCCCACATAATTGAAAAATGTAGGTTGGGACCTAGAATTTTTTTAAAAAATATGGAAACTTTTGGTGGTTGCTGGGCCCCTTGGGCCCTCAAAAGTGATCTTGGAGTACACATGCAACATATGGGTCAAACTTTATTCTAAATCCTGTGGTGAATAAGGAGTCCAAGATCTCAACTCTGTATTAACGAAATGTATGAGAAACAAATATAAGACAAAGAATGAAAGTCCAATAATTTGAACATCTTGCCCCAAAGGAAGATGATTTTACATGACAATTATTGAGAGGTTCAAAGACCCTGGGATAAAAGCCTTTGAAGGAAATTATTAAACATATGCAGATGAGAAGTAACAAGCTGAATACAATTTCAGATGTTAATATGAGACAAGAAGGAAGCATGTTATAAATAAATAGGCAATGGAGTTTCAGATTCTGGGTCCATTTCTCCTTTCTGGTAGTGAACTCTTTAGGAGAGTTTCCCCTGGGACAATTTCTGTTCCTCACTGAAGAAAAAGGTTTGTTATGATCCATTCCTGATTATGGCATCTGTAGCTAAAAGCTATTTGGGAGCTCCATCAGAACATTCAAATGGTATTCTCTGTTATTTGGATATTTTGGTTATTCACAAACTCAATTAACTGGCTATTTTCTGATCTTTCGCTGTATCCCAACATCTGTCCACCTGACTCAACTGAATGGCAGGTACAGCTCTGAGCAGAAGAATGATTTGTGCATCAAGAAGATTATCTCTCACAGAAAGAGAAATGTGCAAAGTCTTTTTCAGTCCATCAAGAAAAAGAATACTTGTTTTCAATGGCTGCAGCCAGTCCATGTCACTAGGGCCCTTGCCGCAATAGTGGTGGAGCTCTGAGACTCTCTTTAGGAATTAGACTCCCTATCTGAAGTTAATACATGAGAAGCAAAATGATCTGACACCACTCACTCCTCCATCACTCTCATAAGATGAAAAGTGACAATCTAAAAAAGAGACACTCCTCTATGTGGAGAGCATGGTGCCCCTTCACATGTACAGGAGACTCTCTGTATGAAGAGAGTGAGAAAAGAAGGAAAAAGGCTGGCTAGCACGCTCCTTCCATAGACAGTAACTTAACACAGATAGTACAATCTCTAAACATGGCTTGTGCTAGTGGCAATAGTCAGTGTTTCTAAAACCTGTACTGGACAAAAAGGAGTAATTGTGGAGGGTGAAGGATAGAGATATATTTTGTCTTACTAAGCATCAAGTATATATCATCTTATAGTACCTATAAATTCAATTACTAAAAATGTAAAAAAAAAAATTGCATGAAGAACCTTGACATTATTTCTGTAATTTCTGGCAACTGTAAAGAAATACATTCCATTGAAGGAAACATCTTTCTTGACATTATTGACTGAAGCTGACTTGTCCCAGTGGGCTTGCTTTTAAAAATATTCAGTGTTTGCTTTCCTGGTTAAGGCGAGACCTCCCAAACAACTTTAAGTAGGCTGCAGTTGATTTTGATTGACTTTGTTTCAATTGCGGTGAAAGATGACTTCCATCTTGCCATTAAAAAAAAAGAAAGAAAGAAAGAAAAAAATAAGAGGCACAAAGCCCGCTTGAAGTTAATATATAATTATTGAAGAATTCAAATTGTTCTCCAAGAGAAAGCTGAAAGGTTTCCATTAACACTGAATAATGTTACTATTTTGGCGTCACAATGGATCATCTACATTCAGCATGTGTTTGCCCTTTCTTGATAAATTTCAACTAATTTTTTCTTTGAAAGAGATTTTACTAAGTCCTGAGATCAAAATACTTTCATAAAAATGCTGCACATTTGCTGGAGGATTCTGACTAAAACTTCCAGGTGATAATACCAAAACATTATTTTTAAGAGACAAGCAAAATGTGTAGACTAATTCTCTCAGACACACTAATTAGTATATATCTATGTATTTATTGACAACCCTGAAAACAGAGCATAATACCAATGACATAAACAAGAATTATGTCCTTGAATGTATGTATAGTTTATTTGCTTCACCGCTGAACAAACTGTATACTTTTTTGACGCATTAGGTATTGGTATCTGGGAGAAGATGGACATTCCACATCAGTGTGTTTAGAAATTTAGCTTTTTTAATCACAACTTTATGTTTACCACAATAGTAGGAAAGATAGTTAACCAGAAAATGTGCCACCCCTGTAGAAAGATATACACAGCATCGGTGCCAGAAGACTGGACATGTAATATGCTAGCTTGGGAATTTTATGAATTCTAGTCCACAAAAGCATTTTTTCTCCAAGTCTATTGCTGCAAATGTGAGCCCAAGTGGAATATTGTCAAGCTAATCCCTTCAAATAGACCATCAAAATATATTTAACACATTTCAAAAGTGTAACTTCTAAACCTTGAGCACAAGGAAATTTAATGATAGTGTTGCAAACCTTCAGGGAAGCATAAGTACTGTGTACAAATAATTAGGTATGCATGACTGAGGATTTTCTTTGATTCTTTTTCAAAATACGAACTTTGAAAAAACCATCACAAGTTTCTCCATGAATACAACAGATGGAAAGATTAAACTGACCAGTTCGCTCACCTAAACAAAAGACATGGAGTGTTTTACTCTTAGAAATTTGGCTTTGAAGCCAAATTCAACTATGTTTGTAATACTGAATTAGATTCCTTACTACTATTGCTGTTCCTGCTTTTTCCTATCAGGCTTTTTTCCTGTCAGGCTCCTCCTCATTAGCAGTACATGGCAGGCAAGTAGAACATGATCTTTTCCATTGGGAATAGCTGTGACTGTTGAATTTGCCAAATGCAAATGGATTGCTTGATTGACTTATTTCTTCCCTTGCTAAAAAACTGGGATTCAAGGCAGATCACAGCAAGATTAGCTAAAAAGATACAGGAAAAAAACATAAGAAGTTTTAATAAAGTACAACCAAAGAAATAATTGATGATATACTACAGAGCCTACTTAGTTACAGATCTGTAACTTAGACACAGATCTGTAACTAAGTAATGTCTCCTGGCCTGAACCCCTCAAACCTACCTTATCAGCCAGCAGGGATTGAGGAACTCATTCTGCCTGTTGTCCTGTACCTAACAGACACTATGTAATATCATGTAGAAGAATGATGTTTTCAAGCCTCTTCTGCCAGTGAGTGAGGTTGCAGCTATTAAGTGTGACAGGGGTCTTGCTTCTTATTGTTGCAGCCTCACTCACTGGTGGGAGAAAGCTGGAAACATCATCTCTTGCATCCTGATTATGAGCTAAACAGACTTCCATTGCTCAGTGCAGTTGGTGGCTCTGTTTAGTTTTGGGAGGCATTTACAATTGTGGCAATAAGGCAACAATCATGATGGCGTATTCCTACATGGCAGGGCTTGGACTTGATGGTCCTTGTGGTCTCTTCCAGCTCTATGAGTCTATGGCCATTTCTGCACGGGGCAAGGGAATTGCCCTGTGACGCTACTCACCAGACTTTTGGGCTCCCCGGTCCGGTCCATGCTTCTCCGTAGCAGTCCGTGGCCGCCACTCCACACTGAGGATGAAAATGGTGGCTTACAGTTGGTCGAGCGTCTCAACCAACCACTGAAGTTCGCCAGCCTAAAGCCCAGCCCCAGCAGATTGCAGGCTCACACCAATGTGAGCCTGCGAATCTGCATATGGGAGCAGGCTCGCAGTGGTGCACTCTGTGTTTTTGAAAGACCTGTTTTTAGCGGTCTTTCAAAAGCACACTGGATGACCACTTGGGGTCATTCAAGAGTGGGCTGGACTGCGGATCTACATTAAGTAGGTCTGACCCAGTCCAGTCCCAAGTGCAGACGTCCTCCCTGGAGGACACTCTGCCCCATTTAAAAAACCCCGTGTGGAAATGGCCTATGATTCTATTAATATGCAGTCTTACTCAATACAAACAATCACAGATCTGTATCTCTGGGTTACGAATCCCTAAACTAATATAGGCTGCCAGTTTATATTTTCACAACACTTTGGATGTAATAGGAATTTAAAACACAATACTGTTCAAAAAGAACTTATTCAAATGTGCAAATTTTATCAAAGACAGGAAGTTGTTTAAACCTGAGGATGGAAATATGAGAAAGAGTGAAAATGACAGATTTGTCTCTACCTGGACACAACATATTATCAACACTGGGAAGACATTCCAAGAACGCAAAGATTATGAAAAAGAACACATTCTGCACACTGAGGAAATTTTTTATTGATATTGCTTCTGACAGAATAGAAATAGCTAGAAAAGAATAAAGAAAACTGATTGTACAAAGTGGGTTCTTGGGAGGCAATGGCCATTTCCGCACTAGACTGTTATAGCACTATTATTCCATTTACAACATCCTATGGAATCCTGGGGTTTGCAGTTTAGAGAAGGACCTCAAAGGCCCCTCTCTAAACTGCAAACCTCAGGATTCCATATGATGTTGAAAGTGGAATAATAGCGCTATAACAGCCTATTGCCCACTAGCTGCCATAGAGAGGAACTGCTGCTAAACACAGATAGCAGCCATGCCAAAAGCAAAATAGTAGTTGTCCCCCCGCCTCCAGAAAAAAAAAAAAATAGCAATGACCAGCCATTGGTGTTTTTGTGTCCTTTGACTATGACCCAGTGGGAGCAAAACAGCATCATATGGTCTTACTACTCATGGAACCAAAACTCCACAGGAATCTTTCAGGTGATTCCTCATATGACCATACTGATTGGTGGCATGGACACAGGCAGATCTTTTGTGAGGATAGCTCTCTCAGATCATTTGTACTAGAGATGCCAGGTAATGGACCAAAACACTCCTTCCTCTTTCATGAAGCCGCTGTTACTCCTCAAAAAAGAACCTTTCCACACTACACTATTATAGTGCTATTATTCCACTTTAAACATCCTGTGGAATTCTGGAGTTTGCAGTTTATTGAGGGTAAAGAGCTCTTTGGCTGAGAATTCTAATTTACACAATCTCTTCAAAGTTCTTGGCCTTATGAACAATGAGGAGTGCCACGTGGAGGGAACAGAATGTCAAGAAGGAATCCAACTTCAGCAACAGGAACTAGATCAATGCCCCCAGCCTCAACAGAATGCCCAGGCAGTCCTAGTAGAACACACTCATCGAGGACCCCAGGACAAGCCTCAGAGGAGGAGAGTTTTGGTTGTTGGGGACTCTTTGCTCAGAGGAACCGAAACGGCAATTTGCAAACCGGACAAGCTCAATCGAGAGGTCTGCTGTCTTCCTGGGGCCAGGATCAACCACGTAACGGAGAGGCTAACCAGTCTGGTCAAACCCACTGACCATAATCCCCTCATTTTGGTTCATGTCGGAACCAATGACACTGCGAGGAGCAGCTTTTACCACATCGCAAAGGACTACGAGCTTATGGGGACGAAGCTTAAGGACCTTGGTGTGCAGGTGGTCATTTTGTCTCTCCTCCCTGTTCAAGGATATGGTGTACATAGGGAATGGGCAATAGCAGAGGTGAACAACTGGTTCCGCACATGGTGCTGCCGGCAACAGTTTGGGTTTTTGGAACATGGCCTGAATTTCCATGAACGTGGGCTTCTGGCAAGGGATGGGCTGCACCTCACGAAACTTGGCAGGAACATTTTTGCAAACAGTCTCGCAAGGAGGATTAAGAGGTCTTTAAATTAAGTTCCATTGGGGAGGGAGACAATATTACTCAGGGCAAGGACTCGGCGAGCGCAGGGGGAGAGGCCCAAATGATACTGGACAAGTAGTACAAGTGGCCAATGGCGGGAGGAGTAGAAACAATAGTACAGGACTTGCAGAAAGGGCCCAGGGGCTTAAGTGTCTCTACACTAATGCATGGAGTATGGGAAACAAGCAGGATGAAGTTGAACTCCTAGTACAACAAAATAAATACAATTTGATAGGCATCACTGAGACCTGGTGGGATGAGTCTCATGATTGGAATATAGGAATAGAGGGGTATAGCCTATTTTGTAAAAATAAACCAAACAAGAAAGCAGGAGGAGTAGCCTTGTATATCAAGAATGTTTTCACCTGTGAAGAGATCTGGGACTTAAACCCAGAAAGCCAGGTTGAGAGCATTTGGGTAAGAATTAAGGCAGCGAGAGACAATAAGGATATTCTGGTGGGGGTTTACTACAGACCTCCAACACAGGTTGAGGACTTTGATGACGCCTTCCTCAACCAAATGACTGCACATTCAAAGAGGAGAGATACAGTAGTAATAGGAGATTTCAATTACCCAGATATATGCTGGCAGTCAAACTCTGCCAAGACAGCAAGGTCCAGCAAGTTTCTTGCTTGTCTTGCAGACAACTTCATGGTCCAGAAGGTGGAAGAGGCCACAAGGGGATCAAATATTCTAGATCTGATCCTGACCAACAGGGATGACCTTGTTAATGAGGTAGAAGTGGTTGGATCTTTAGGGGGGAGTGACCATGCCCTATTGGAATTTGGCATTCAGTGGGAAGGAGAAGATAAGTGTAGCCAGACACTCATCTTAGATTTTAAAAAAGCGGATTTCTGTAAACTTAGGGAGCTGCTGGCTGGAATTCCGTGGTCAAGAATAGTGAAAGAGAAAGGAGTTCAGGAAGCATGGGAGTTCCTTAAAAAGGAGATACTGAATGCATAGTCTAAAACTGTGCCAATAAGGAGGAAAAATGGAAGGCATCTGAAGAAACCAGAATGGTTGACTAAAGAACTCTCAGCTGAGCTAAGTGTTAAGAGAAACATGTATAGGAAATGGAAGAAGGGGGAAACCACCAAAGAAGAATTTAAGCAAGTAGCCAGGAGATGTAGGGAGGAGGTCAGAAAGGCTAAAGCACAGAACAAACTTAGGCTGGCCAGAGACATTAAAAACAATAAAAAGGGCTTTTTTAAATATGTCCGCAGTAAAAGGAAAAAGAAGGGGACGATAGGGTCGCTGCGCAGAGAAGATGGCGAATTACTCACAGGGGGAAGAGAAAGGGCAGAACTACTTAACACCTTCTTTGCCTCAGTTTTTTCCCAGAAGGATACAAGCACTCAACCTGGTGGTTGGGGAGCAGGCAAGAAAGCAGGGGAAATGAGGCACATAATAGGTAGAGGTGGTACAGGAATACCTGGCCACACTGGATGAATTCAAGTCTCCAGGGCCAGACGAATTGCATCCCAGGATATTAAAAGAGCTGGCAGAGGTCATTTCGGAACTGCTTGCTATAATCTTTGAGAAATCTTGGAGGACAGGAGAAGTTCCAGCAAACTGGAAGAGAGCAAATGTTGTCCCCATCTTCAAGAAGGGAAAAAAAGAGGACCCAAATAATTATCACCCAGTCAGCCTGACATCAGTACCCGGAAAGATCCTGGAGCAGATCATTAAGCAGTCAGTTTCTAATCACTTAGAAAGCAACGCGGTAATCACGAGAAGTCAACATGGATTTCTCAAAAATAAGTCACGCCAGACTAATCTTATCTCTTTTTATGATAGAGTTACTAGCTTGATAGATGAAGGGAATGCTGTGGATGTAGCCTATCTCGATTTCAGTAAGGCCTTTGAGAAAGTTCCCCATGATGTTCTTGCAAAGAAGCTAGTAAAATGCGGGCTGGACAGGGCTACTGTTAGTTGGATTTGTAACTGGTTGACCGACCGAACCCAAAGAGTGATCACAAATGGCTGCTTTTCATCCTGGAGAGAAGTGACTAGTGGGGTGCCACAGGGTTCTGTCCTGGGCCCAGTGCTGTTCAATATTTTTATCAACAACTTGGATGAAGGAATAGAAGGCATGCTCATCAAATTTGCAGATGACACCAAATTGGGAGGGGTTGCTAATACGCCAGAGGACAGGATCAAAATTCAAAATGACCTGGATAGATTGGAGAACTGGGCCATGGCTAACAAAATGAAATTCAACAGAGAGAAGAGTAAGGTCCTAAACTTAGGTATAAAAAATGGAATACAGAAATATAGGATGGGGGACATGTGGCTGGATAGCAGTACGTGTGAAAGGGATCTAGGAGTCTTAATAGACCACAAGCTGAACATGAGTCGGCAGTGTGATGCGGCAGCCAAGAAAGCCAACGCAATTCTTGGCTGCATCAATAGGAGTATGGTGTCTAGATCGAGGTATGTACTGTTACCACTCTACTCTGCTTTGGTTAGACCTCATCTTGAATACTGTGTCCAGTTCTGGGCACCCCAATTCAAGAAGGACATGGTCAAGCTGGAGCAAGTCCAGAGGAGGGCGACCAAAATGGTGAGAGGCCTGGAAGCCATGCCCTATGAGGATAGACTTAGAGAGCTGGGTATGTTTAGTCTGCAGAAGAGAAGGTTGAGAGGGAACATGATAGCCATGTTTAAATATTTGAAGGGATGTCATGTAGAGGAAGGAGAGGGCTTGTTTTCTGCTGCTCCAGAGACCAGGACAAGAAGCTATGGATTCAAGCTGCAGGAAAGGAGATTCCACCTGAACCTCAGGAAGAACTTCCTGACAGTCAGGGCTGTCCAGCATTGGAATACGCTGCCTCGGAGTGTAGTGGAGTCTCCTTCTTTGGAGGTTTTTAGGCAGAGGCTGAATGGCCATCTGTCGGGAGTGCTTTGAGGGTTTTCCTGCATGGCAGGGGGTTGGACTGGATGGCCCGTGTGGTCTCTTCCAACTCTACATTTCTATGATTCTATGATTCTATGATTCTAAATTCCCCTCCCTAAACTGCAAACCCCAGGATTCCAGAGGATGTTGAAACTGGAATAATAGCACTATAACAGTGTAGCGCGGAAATGGCCCATGTTTCATCATTGGGAACAGGAAAGGAGAAGGTGACAGTAAATGGGCAGTAGGAGCCTTTTCTTCTGAGATAAGTGTGTGTGTGTGTGTGAGAGAGAGAGAGAGAGAGAGAGAGCATGTGCACATATGTGCATGCACACATGCATTGAGGGCATGATCACCATCCATAAATGAAGCAACTCATTCTGCCTGTGGTCTTGTACCTAACAGACACAATGTAATATCATGTAGGAGAAAAATATACATTCACAGATGAATGAGAATGCAAATCACTTCTCGTAGACACTGAGAAGGAATTTATAAGCTGAACGAGCAAAGGCACAGTTTCAATTCTTCATCAGAAATGGCATAAATTTAAGCTGGAATCCTGCCAGTTTTCACTGTTATTACTTTTTAACCGAAGAGTATAAATGGAGGGATAAAGTGGAAGAGTTCTATAATTCTCAGATAACATTGTGCCTGCAGGATGCTAGAGATAAGTGGCAGAAGCTTCATTAACATAACATGACAATGCCAAATTAATTCTAATTATCCTGATCACTGAGCATTTAAATGAAAATGAAGACATTAAAGGTAACTAATTACCGAGAAGGGCATTTCTTTGGATGAATTATGAGGGGGTTTAAACAAAGACAGTGTGAAACAAAGGGCCTCTACTGCCCAACCATTTGTCAGTTTATTTGTAATGATTTCACTGGAGAAAATTTGTTTTTCAGAAAACATGAAACACAGAGAGCCCTTTTTTCAGTTAATTGCATATTTTTATTGCACTTCTATCAAATATAATAGTCCTACTAATCACAACATAACTTCTGAGCCGTTATCATTATCTGAAAAGGCTTGCTGGCCACAGGTCATAAAATTGTTCATTGTAGGCCAGTTTGAAAGGTGGGGGAAAATAATCAAAGCAGGGCAACTTTTACAAAACTAAAGACCTGGGATTCTAAGCTTTGTGTATAAACTCTGAAAATCGCATACTCAGTATATAAACAGCCATCACGATCTAGAATGAGGTGGCAGAGCCGAAAACACAGGTGCAAGCAAAATAGAGTTTTTGCTACCAAGTTTCTCCTCACATCAGCTTTCACTGTTGAATTACCAAACTGGGACTTCTTTTCAAAACAAGTACATTCCTTCACCTGTGTGTGTGTGTGTGTATTCAAATACACAGAGAGATTTGGGCAATTTGAAATTAGAATTAGTACAGAGAAAACTAAATTGGACATATAAACCATTTCAAGCAGCCAGCATGGTATAGCGGTATGGACAAACTTCAGGAGACCAGGGCTTGACTCTACACAGTAATGGAAACCCACCCACTCACAGCCTAAGAGGAAGGCAATGATAGACCTCCTCACAATAAATCTAAGATGGGGCCACCATGAGTCACAGTTGACTTGAAGGCACATAACAACAACAAATATGACATTTCAAGACAATTAGCTGATTCAGGTCTAATGATAAGCTATGGCATACTCCCTCGTCCCATGATCTCTTCCACTGCAGCCCCGAAGAGGAAGGTGGCACCAGTGGTGTAGCTTGGCAGAAGCAGGGTAGGGGCAGATGGGCGCGAGGTGGGGGTGGGATGCATTGGTGGCGTGTCGGTGTGCATGAGTGGGATGATGTGGGCAGGACGACAGCACACGTGGTTGGGGTGACAGTGCACTGAGGGGCAGGCAAGGAGTGGTGGCACATCTAAAAAAGTGTTTCCCAGGACACACCGCCCCCTCACCTTTCCGTCCCTACACCACTGCCTGGAACCCCCACATAGCATATTCTCCAAATAGTACTGTATGGTTAATTATAACTACAGATGATGGGAATTCTGTTTTCAAATTACCGTACCTATTTCTATTAGCCAAGATTATCTATGGCTTTTTGGGTTCAAAAGACACAGAAAGTCATAGTATTTATAACAGAAGCACTTCAAACTGTTTTATCCTAGCTATGCAGGATTGGGGTGGGGAGGAATTATGTCACAATTTTATTACATTTCTCTGGATCCCACTGGCATTTTCTGTTGGTTCATATTTCATATCACACTGAAAAACTTTGGACATGCTGTGGATTAAATGAGCTATTGGCAACAACTGTATAATCCCAACTGCCTTGTTTTTAACAAGATGTTTTATTCTACACAAGAACTTCAGAAAACATTCCATACTGATCAAGGGAGCCTATATTTCTGACCAAGTGGGACAGCCAAACAGCCAGCTAGAACCATCATTGGAAATGGAGTGTTCCTGGGAAAGCTTTGCAGAACTGCTAGTAACATGTTGACAGAGAAAGATGACAACATCTGAAGAAATCAAATCACAGCCATGATATTCTCTCATATGCATAAAGCACAGTGGTAGTAGCAGTAGCAGTATGTGCCTTCCAGTTACCTGTTGGCTTACGGCAACCCCATGAATTTCATGGGATTTTCTGAAGGAAGGAATACTCAAAAGGGATTTTGCCAGTTCCTTCCTCTGAAATATAGCCAGCAGCACATGTTATATTTTGTACTTGTCAAAGATTTACAAATCAGCACTCTGCCCAAATTTTGTCTTTTGTGCAACTGTTTTGGAGTAAAGATGCTGATAGCTGGGGGAAAAAATTGGGACTGTCTTTGCTGACTGCAATTCTTTGATGATGGCAATTCTACTCTTTTCTAAATGATTAGGGATGGAAGAAATTCCCATCAAGTTTCAAGTTTCTCACTTGCGTATCCCTTGGGGCTCATTTTTGTCCATTTCTAACATAACTAGTGTAGTAACCTAGTCGTGCAAGTGTACCTGCATGCTGACTAGCAATATATATTAAGGGCCACATCAGAGTTTTGTTTTGTCTGTTTGTTTTATTTGAGTCCACTGATACAACAGAAAGACCATTTACCTTCCACACATCTTTTCCATGTACACCTAGACATAACTCGTATGGATTTCTTTGGAGTTTGTTTCTATGCAATGTGCGCTTAGCTTCATGCTTTTTTTTTTCCTTGAAAGCAACTAATTTCCCAATAAGTGCCATTTGTATGCCACTGTCATTGGTTTCATGTTGACTTAACGGTTGTTTAGCGTCTTCAAAATCCCTCTTCAAACAGTAGTCATTCTCAGAAAGTCTGTCTTTTTCCCCCTGCGGTACTCATGGGAACAATTGAGATTGCTCCAAGAACATATGAAAGAGATGAGAAGGGAATCTCTCTCTTTTGCCCTCTCTCTAGCAGATGGGAAACCTACAGGTTTCCATTCCCTGTTGCAACCATGAATAGACATATACGACCTTCACAAGTATTACTGCAGCTGGTATAAAGCATCTAGACTGCTAATGACATGTATCTTGGGCTCACTTTTGGGACTACCTTTCTCCATTATTATTACTAGCTAGAGTCATGCACTAATAAAAACTGCAAGCAAATAAGCAATTACAACCAATTGCCAAAGTGCAATTATTATAAGCCTGCGAGCTTTGAACAGTTTAAACTAATAAGTTAATCAACAAAAGCTTTAGCTGATTGACTGAAGGGGCTCAGTTTTACTTACTGATGAGAAATTTTCTTTGACTCACTTTGGCCCGCCATCTGTTTCTTTTAAATTCTGTTTTGCTATGAGAGATTTAATATGATAATGGTGGTTGTGGTAGTGATGATGATGATGATGATGACGACAGCAACATTGGACCATGGTACACCTTACATCTTTTTGAGTTCTTTTCCATTTCCTGGATCTATGTTACTAATGTTCATATGCTTATTGGTAAAACCGTACAAAAAACAATCTTCATATGATTACCTGCAACATTTCATAAAACTGGTTTTCTGTGTTGTTTAGTTGATGCACATAAACAGGCTGGCACGTTTTGGGCACCATCCCTAATTTTAATTGGTGAGAAGAAGAAAAAAATAGTCACATGTTTGATAGTTGTAGAAATATGTTTATTTTTTCTCAGAGCTTGGTAGTAACTTTCATCCAGTAGTTAACAAGTAGTTAGTGATTTGCCATGCTCACTTTTTCTAGTACTTAAGGTGTAACTGCATTGCATTTCCGTTGTCACTCTGTGAGGGATAGCTTTCTGCTTTTGGAAAATGTCAGGAACTTTTAGTTAGTTCTATAGTTAATGTGAGTCAGTCAATGGTGGTTCAAGCTCTGACTCCTACACTATTGCTTCATTTTCTGCTGTGAATGTCTAGGACTGCAACAAATGAACAAAAGGAGAGTGTTTCACAGGCCAGCAGTTCTTAACATTCTGATTTCTTTAAAGTAAGCAATAGTAACTATATTACAGCCTTTCCGCCCTACACTGTTATAGTGCTATTATTCCACTTTCAACATCCTGTGGAATTCTGGGTTTTGTAGTTTACTGAGGCCAAAGGGCTCCCTTACTGAGAATTCTAAGTGCCCTTCCCTAAACTGCAAACCCCAGGATTCCATTGGATGTTGAGAGTGGAATAACAGCACTATAACAGTCTAGTGCTGAAATGGCCTATGTTGCCTCCCTCCCTGCTTAGGGTCAGTCTGAGAACCACTGCTCTAAAGGATAGCTTCAGTAGCACAAAGGCTTTGCCAAAATAACTGGTGATATTTCAATTTGTATGAAATCTTAACACACAAACCAAGGGGCCACTCTATTGAAAGCCCTTCTAAGACAAACCATAGATAGTAAGTTGATGTGTTATTTTTGTTGTCAGTTGTGTGCCTTCAAGTCCTTTCCAACTTATGGCTATTCTAAGGTGAAGCTCTCACAGTGTTTTCTGGGGACTGACAGTGTGTGATGTGTCCAAGATCATCTAGTTGGTCTCCATAGCTGAGCAGGGAATCGAACGCTGGTCTCCAGGGCTGTAGTTCAGTGCTCAACCCACTACACCATACTGGCTGTCCCAAAATATTTATACCCTGCCCCATTTTAAGGATCTCAGGGCAGCTTGCAAATAGCGTTAAAAGAAGTTAAACAATAAAATAATTATATAAGCTAAAATATTTTGAACAGCAACAGCAAGTTAAAAACAGATTTAAAAGATTTAAAAGTTTTAAAACATACGCACAACCATATTTGGGATGAATTAATGAGGACCAAAGGCTTTTGGCAAATAGTCAAGTTTTAATCAGGCAAATAAATAACATGAGTGCTGACACCAGTCAGTCTTCCAAAGGGACCTTTTGTAACTCTGAATTCCCCTGAGTTATAGTGACCATTTAGGATACTTTAAGAGAGCCAATGTGACATGGTGATTTGTATGTTGAACTATGACCCTGAAGACCAGAGTTCAAATCCCCACTCCACAATGGAAGCATACTGGGTAACCTTGGGCAAGTCACCCTCTCTCAGCCTCAGAGGAAGGCAAAGGCAAACCTTCTCTGAACAAATCTTGCCAAGAAAACCCTGTGATAGGGTCATGGTAAATCAGAAAATATCTGAAAGCTTGCAACAGTAAGGACACTTTAAGCCAATCCAATTCCACTATTTCAGCATTAGCAAACTGTAGATTTGGACAAAATATTGCCAGTGACAAGACAGGAGAGCCTTGCCAAATCTTGAGTTTCAAGAGAGACATAATATCCTGTAAGAAAACATTCTGCACATTCTATGTGGTTTCAGTTAGCATATGGCAGCTGTATTTTATGAGAGAACATTTCCTGGTAGAATTCCCCTACGGGAGATGGACTAATTCAATCTATCTATGCTCCAGAAAAGCTTCTTCATTTCCTGATCCCAGTTTTTTCTTTACCTCTCCTACAAAAAGATGAGTGAAAAAAGAGATCCTTTTGGATCTCTGCAAATTTCATAGTCAAATTAGTACAAGTTGTCTATTTATAAACAAGTAGTCCATTATTTTTCTGTTGTCCTGATCAATTCAGTTCTGAGTGTAGTATTGCATAAGTGTATGCTACTTCACTTTTGTCTCAGCCTCAACTATTGGTTCTAAAATGTTCTTACTTGCATGAACAGATTTATGAGTATGCTTGTTATTTTTATATGAGGGCCATGCCAATCTACTCTGTATCATTCCTGTCTTTCTATCTGTGGAACTGAAGCAGTATTAGATCCAAGAAACTGCATACACTTATATGAAAAAGTGTACAAGAAACAATTAATACACTTTTCCATGGAAGTATATTAAGTTCTACTTTCCACCAAACTATAATGTAAAGTAAAAAAAATTAAAAATTCAACCTAAAGCAAAGAAGGGATTCAATGGAAAGAATGAATTGTCCCAGATCCTTATCAGATTCCTTCCAAATAAAAACACAAAGCAAATTTGTTAACACAGAAAGAATCCTGAGAAGTTTTTTAAAAAAATCAAAAGAAAACATCAATAAAACTAAAAAAAAAAATTTCTTGAGGGAAATTCTGGACAACCCTAGCTCACCCATGGATTGCACAGTAAATAAAATTAAAACTGATTTGAAGTAAAACTTTTTAGGAGGTTTCTCCCCCAGCAGCGACACATTTGATGATTTTTCTTTTTTTAAAGAACACTAGCAACATTTTTTTAAGGTGATTCCAAACAACTGTATCCAGTCAGGAGGTCCATATGGAAATGTGGGGGTCATTTCCATTGGTGGCACTGTGCTAGAGGAATAATGAGATCCCACAAAAACAGAAGGGGACACCCTCCTTCTTCCACTGCAGCCCCTTGCGCGTGCGCACACACACACACACACACACACACACACACACTGCCCTGGAGGGGCTGGGAAATGCTACAAAGGCTAAACTGGACGGGAAGGACAATTCCATTGCAACTGCTAGGGGAGTATTGGATTTAGTCCAAAATTCCCAGTATACATCTGTCTCAGCATCAAAACAATATACTCTTGAATGAACAGCCAAACTATTGTAGTTCTGTTCTGTCAAATCAGCTTTAATGTATGGTGAATGTTTGAATGAGATGCCTCTAAGAGACAGCTTCCTTGGTGGACTGATCCACCTGTACTGAGGTCTTTCACATTTCCTACTTCCTGGGTGTATGCCAGAATCTTTACATATGCTCAGCTAAGAAGTAGAGATGTTAAGATACCCTGTTAGTAAATTGTGAAAATTTGTACAGTGGGCCTTCAGCATCTGCTAGGGTTTGGTTCCAGAACCCCCCATGGATACCAAAATTTGTTGATGCTCAAGTTCCATTGTGTGCACTGGTGTAGTAAAATGGTTTCCCTTATATAAAGTGGCAAAATCAAATTTTGCTTTTTGAATTTTGTAAAAAATATTTTCAAGTCATGATCGGTTGAATACAGGGACGCACAATCCGCAGATATGGAAATCTGACTATATTAGCACACCAGTAAGAGTGCCTCACGTGCATTGGTGCCCAATGTGCATTGGCCACTTTGCTGGATCGGCTGCATAATAATGTAACAGCAGCCTTTTACTGGATACAAACAGTATGAAGCTGGCAAGTTGTAATTCCCACATATGTAAGTCCATTTTATGAAGCTGTAACTCCCACACAAGATACCAGACATTTCATTTTCTTTCAACAATATGTTTTTCTCCTTGCTGCAAGAAAGTCCTTGATGACTATTGAGTTTTTGAGGACTATTCATAGTCACAGATTTATTCTGTGACAAGTCCACATGTGAGGCTTTTTTTAAAATGTACATAATTGTTATTTTCTGCTCAGGAAAACACGCTTTCTACCTAGGAAACTTGATTTCTGCAATTTTCTGTGCAGAAAATGTGATTCTCTTGGAAGAAAGCCTACATTTTTCATGCAGAACAAGTCCTGAATGTGAAGGATTTTTGCCTAAGATTCTTACCATCAGGGTTTTCCAATGCTCTCCTAATTTGCTCTCAATCCAGTTTATTTGTCTTTTGGGCATATCACAGGATCTGTAAAATCTCCTACACCACCAAATAAAGTAGTTTTTTTTTTCTGTTAGCCTTCCTTACTTTCCAGCTATAACCCTGCTTTTGCCCTTTCTTCCTTAACTTTTATCAGTAGTTGTTCCATAAATTAATCACCCTGTTTTACAATGCAAGATTTACTTCTCTAAAAAGAGGAGGCGACTGTGACCCAGGATTTGCTGTCCTTACCAGTAAAGACTTAAGACAGTGGATGATAATATTGTTCTGATTCTACATTGTGTTAAAGACCAGTACCAGGATCCAGGGATCCCAACAGGCAAAGTTGGGAATCTTGGAGCCCTGCTAATGTTGTTGGATTGCACCTTCCAACAGCACTAGTCAGCAGTATGAATTGTGAGCAAGTTGGGAACTGCAGTTCAGCAACATCTGGAGGGCCACACAATTCCCATCCCTGCACCAGTGGCTTTGATGCACACACACACACATGCACTGAATGATAACATGCATCACCTTCCCCATTCATTACAGCTGAGAAGGAAAACTTACATATGCAAAATGTTTTTGCCTTTGGTGAAAGAAAATAATCTTGAAGGCTCAGGACATTTAAAAATTATTCCTGCATAATCAAAATGTAGCTGCATGGCAATTACTTTTCCACAAGTTGCTTAGCATTTCAAAGGTTGAGCTTGATGCAAACCCTTAAGAGGAAACAAATGGATTAATTTCGCTCTTGAAATGAAATTATCGACCTGACAGAGGATAACTGTCTCTCAGGTAAATAATACCAGGGCTTTTTGTTTTGTTTTGTTTTTTGAAAGAAAGGATTTTCAGTGCCTGTAGATGGCAGAGACTCTCTCCTCCCCTTTCTTCCTCAGTTTTAAAAGTCTGTGCAAAGTCTATGCCTTGTAAGGTAAAATTTATTCGCATTATTAGCATGCTTTTAATATCATCAAGGTTATCCACAAAGGACAGCATTTCTATTGCTTTTGTAAGCCATCAAATGTTATCCCGCCCCTGCTCCACCCCCCAAAAAAAAATCCTTACAGTGCTTCCAAAGAACAGTCTGGCTCAGCTATTGGTAAATTTCTACTATCTGGACATTTCATGTGTCACTGAGAGCTGGCCAATATGTAGACATACCTTTTCATTGATTTATTTCATAAATTAAACATTCCTGTTCATTGTTATACAAGTCAGCCCAAAAACAGAGGCCAGAGTCCAATTGCTAGTGCCAATGACAGAAAACTCCTTTAATCAAACATTCATTTACCATCCAGCAATTAATCCAATAAGTCTCTGCTGTTTATTAATCTATTTATTTAACTAATTAATTTATATCCCAGCTCTCTTCCAGCACAATGTTCAAGGCAGCTTGGACAATTGGACTAGCAATTGGGTTTAGGCCCATTTCTGATAGCCCAGATGGAACCTGCATCCAAAAAGAGCTGTGAACAATAGTAGATTATGATGGGATGAATACTCTGTGATCTTTGGGCCACAAGAAATTTCCCAAGTCCTTTATCTCCAAAAATGATTTTCCCCCCGCAAAGATTTGAGGAGGTAACTTCACCACACATCCCTGCTTGGGCCTCTTTTAGACCCAGAGGAGAGCTTCCCCCACATCTCAAAATTTGGAAGTGTCTTCCAGTTCACTTCCTGGTTTAGATTAATGTCTCTCCTGAGACAAAAAGAGCCTTGATAGATGGACTCAAAGCAAATTAGAATTGTCTACCTTGCCCCCAGGAGTTGTCTGTTTTTATTCTTTTTTAAATTAGATTTGGGGGATGGCTCTCCAAAGTCCATCAAAGGACATGGACCATAGGATAATGAATAATTGAACTTTGCAAAGTTGTCCACCTTTAAATCCAGGTGAATCAAAGGAATGACTCACAGAAAGAAGAAACATCAGGGGACATCAGTTTGAAAGAACAATCAGTTTGCTTGATAAAATGTGTTGTCTGTTATCTATCCCACATTAGACAAGAAAGATTTTTCTGGAACATTAAAAACAAGTAGAGGGAAATGCTTAATTTATTTTCCAATAAAATGTTCAGTAAGGTAAAGAGGCTATTAACATCCCAATTTTGCTATAATAATCATAAAAATTGACTATTTCCACAAAATATAAAGTGTGCTCTTAAAAACATTTCAGATTTTTTTCCACTTATATATATATACAAGCTACCATCTTCAGGAAAACCCTCCAGAAACAGTTTCACACAAGTTTCTCAAACTAGTTTGGATATCAGACAATCAAACTAGAATTTTACAAACTATAGCTATTTTTTTTTCATGAACTGAAGCTAGATTTTAATGCTCTTTAGTAATCCATGTTATCTGAGCGAAAAAGCTATGAATACATCTTTAAGAATAATTAATCATAGACTTAAGATCATGATCTTATACTCCACATTAATTAATTCCAAGTAGCTACTGCTTCCTGTTTTCATACTCTGCTGACTACTGCTTCGGGTTAGACTCCCTCTTTACTACAAGGGTCCATAGTTAAAATCACTTAAGGCAAAGTCTGTTACCTGCTGTGGTCATAAATAGGGTGATTAAAAATCCAAGAAAGGATAAGAAACAATTGGAATGTGGAAGTAGGATTTCATATGACAAATAAATTGAATATAACAATGAGATCTTATCCTTTGTTCTGTGTAATACTTGTTGAATTCAAACCATCTCTTTACCAATTTCATTTTGTGGCAGATTCAAGAGTGTTCAACATACTAAAATATGGCACACAATACCACAGAGAAAGAAAGACATTAACAAAGCTTTAAGTAGCAACCTAGATTGTAATTCCTATGTAGTGGAACAACTGCTGCTCATGTGAAAACTTTATTTAATAACACATTTTTTTATAATAAGTCTCAAGGTCCAGTAAGATTATTGTAGTGTAGGGATTTATTCTGAATCTGGAATTCATAAGTATTCTAGCTAAGCCCTATAGATGGATAATAAATTGTTGCACTGTTCACTTGCCACTGTCTGTAGCTCTGCTTGTTCAGAAGCATCTGCTACCCAGTACTAGAGGTTAGTCAAGGACAATAAATATCTTTAAAGAACTAAATGTCATATTTTGCATGGGTCACTTATTGATGTTGAGCTCAGATTTCTGTGAAAGGTCTCTCAGCAAGACAACTAGCTTAAGTGAAAGGTATTGAGGAGTAGTAGCAACAATGGTCCAATCGTTACTCCTAAGGCTCCTGGCCATTGTCTTCTCACTTACGATAAATGAGCATATGGTACATACCCTGTCCTGAATAGGTTCCAAACTGCATATAGTTTTGGAAACTGAGAGCCACCATGGTGCAGTGGTTTGGGCTTTGAATTGACTCTGGAGACTAGGCTTTGAATCCACACTCAGCCTTGGAAATCCACTGGGCATGTCACCTTGTGCAGGTCACCCTCTCAGCCTCAGAGGAAGGCAAAGGCAAATCTCCCCTGAACAAATCTTGCCAAGAAAACTCCATGATAAGGTTGCTTTAGGGTTATCATAAGCCAGACTTGAAGGCGCATGACAACAAAACAACAACAATTTTGGAAGCCAGATGCTTTTTAAGAACTTGCTCACAGCAGAAAGAAAATTGCTAAAATTATCCATTGTTTCTTTCCAGAATGAACTTAGCAAGAACCTCCCTAGTGTCAGACTGAAAAATACCTTGAGCTGGCCCTTTATTAAATAATCCTTCTTTCTGGATTGTCCCTATAAGAAGAAAAAGATGGGAAGAGGACATGATGCGCCATCCACAAAGGATTAAATCTTCCTGCTCTCCTAGAATTCTCTTCCCCCACTCCTATTCCTAGAATATGACTCAACTCCAGTTGATACATGGTTTCTTCTTGGAGGGAAGAGGTTGCTATTACGGGCCAGATGCAAATACACTGAGTTTGCTGGGGTTACTTAGGTTCTGCAGTTCTGTCTCTGTACTTCATTACCGGCTATGGGCATAACCCTATTGACCAGTATTACCACACTGATGCACTGTAGGTAAGGGAAAAATAGCTATGGGCAGCAGTGGTGGGATGATATAAGAAGAGAAAAAGAAAGCTACCACACCAGTTCTTGATCTGTTTGGGGCTCATCATTTTATGATTATGGAGACAGATTTCTCTTCAGTCCCACTGCTGCCAACACAAAGTGCTTTTCCTGGCAGAACAGGACATTACGTTAATGTAAATGACCAAGAAGATTTTGACCAGTCTCTTGTATCTTCACCATATATTAACTTAAAGAATCATGAAACTGTCAGTGGGTCTGTTACTATAGCCATCCCCTCCTGTAGAAGTTCCCTCTTGTTTGGTTGTATGGACCATTCAAATGCTGCAACTGGGGTAGAGGCACATAAAGCCATGTGGTCATTGGTTCATACAAGTGGCACTTCTGTACAACCTGTATCAGACTGCTTGCCCCCAAACCTGTCATAACCAAATTCCAAAGTGAAAACACTAATTGACTGATATCCAGATGTTGCCCAAAATAAGACCTGGGCTGACATCCTGCTCAGCAGCTAAAAGATTGCAAGCTGGACTTATAATTACTGCTGGGGATCCACATCTGCAGTTCTGGAAAACTGAACATGGCCCCAGAAAGCTACCTTTTTAGTCTGGGAGCTGCATTATACTGACCAAAATGTTTCTGAGGCACCGGAGACTGGGCTGCTAGGAAATGATGTCTGCAGAGCTTTTCCCAATCAGAGGGCTCCTTGAAAAAAGCAGTTGGGGCAGGACCTTGAGAGGTTTCTGTAGCTGTCTTCTCCTGATGAACCCCAAAACTGGAGAACACTGCAGATGTCATTTCCTAGCACCCGAAGCAATGCTTCAGTCAGGGCACAGTTAGACTGCAGAGACAGGGTTTTTTTGGGTGGGGGGTATCATCAGGTATAACTAAAATGATAGAGTTCCACTGTCGTAGTTATACTGATAATACAGGATCTCGGTCCTCATATTTTAATTTTCCACAAGTGAAGAAAAGGGGGAAAGTACCCAAATCAATAGAGCTATGTGCCATATGACAAACTCTTGCTAACATTTCTCCCTCAAAAGAGAAAACGAAGGAGGAAATTATTCATGTTCTAGGAAAAAAAATAAAGCATATTCAATTCATATCTGTGTCTCACTGATCATTTAGATTTAAGTTTATCTGGTAATCTTACACCTCATGGCACAGAAGTAATCATGCTGCTCTTGTTTTAATGAAGAGTACAAGAGAGGTGTGGAACTAATCAAGCAGAAATTCCATATCATCTGCCTACTCCTGTAAAACCATCATTTTCATAATGAAACCATCTTAGCACAATGCCAGACAAGGTTAAGCAAGGAGCTTCCCAGGTGCCATACTATTAGCATTTGGGTTGACATGATACCTCCTTTAGTCTTCTCCATCAAATGATCAATAAAATCTTTAGATGAAGTGTGAACAAAGCATGGATCAAACACTCACACAGTTCAGGTCACCCATGGAGTCTTACACTTTTGTCCAGTCAAAAGCCATCTCAAAACTCTACATTCTCTTAAGGTTTAAATATTTAGCCTCACAGTATAGAAGCTCCAAGACTGCCATCTTGATACATACATGTAATTCTACATACATGCTCAGGTCTTGCAAATTCAAGACTGTAGTTTTCTTGATTGAGTCTATCCATCCACTTTTCCTGATGCTTTAGCAGGGTAAAAAGACGAGTGTACTGCTATGGTTTTAGAAAGTTCATCAGTGATAGGACAAGAAAGAATACATGAATATGGATTTAGTTACAACCTCCCCCCTCCCCCCAAAAAAATCCCTTGCTTCTGTCATTGCAGGTGTGCTCAGATAACCATTTGAGCTACTGCTACCCTACTAATCTTCTCGCTACAGCTGAGGGAATCAAAAAGAGGAAGCGACATTTTCAAAAGACAGAATTTAAAGCCTCAGTGTAACAATTTGCACATAGAACTATTAAAATAAACAAGATCAGAAAACTTTAGAAGCTGAACGCCTATTTTCCCATTGTTACCCTGTTTACTGGGGGTCCCATGAGGGACTCCAAACGTGCTCAAATATTGGTGGGGAAAATTGGCTCAGAGCACAAGTTAGCAAAACGACAGGCAGGGCAATGCAGTGGAATCTTTAAACCCAACGTCTAAGGCGTCAGGCCAAGCCAAGAAGCACACCAAATATGAAATAATAACTGTGATTTTATTAAATAAAAGCAAACAGTGTATGCAACACACTCACATAAGTAACTATAGAAAATAAAGGTGGTAGTGGTATAGAGGAATTTTAAGAGGGATTGTTGAATTGGGTGATACTACATCTGTGCGAAGCCCAGGGTAGATCACTGCGAAGGTCTGTAGGTGCGCAGTGTCGGACTGAGACTGAGGGGAAAACTTGGCGGATGAAGCGGCAGCAAGGTTGGATGGAAGTTCAGAGCGATCTGAGGAAGGTCTCGGAATCAGGGGGTTTTATAGAGAAAATATGACCGTAGGCTAGTCTGTACTTTGGAGAGAACAATGAGGTTTGGACGTGAGACAATGTCTCCGAAAGGTCAGAATTTAGCATAATTGAGTTAATTCCGAATCGACAATGGAATGGCCAGTATGCAGATGCAGCGTGCTTGACAGTTAAGCGTCTAGCTCGTCAAGCTGCCTGCTCGGGGCAGGGAGTTTGGTGCATCTTTAATGAGGTGTTTGTCTAGGGAGGTCTCCTAAAGTGAAGATCTGGCTGAGTCTGGCCTGCCTGGGTGGAGAAAGGAATGTTCAGCAATCAATGGCCATGCCTAGTTCTGTGCTTGTTCGGGTGCCTCACAAACACCTGGCCGAGGGTGGCAAAATGGGGCCGAATTGTGATATCAAAAATGATATCCAATATCTTCCAAAGTCGGGCTAGCAAACGGTGATAACACCCTCACCCACTTTAAGTAGTTTGTTATAGAATTAGTGTTTTAATTGTCAACAAAAAGTGGGTGGATTAGGAGGCACAGAATTGGAGGAGTGAGGATTCTCCTAATGTAAGGGAAAATGGCTTTGAAAAAAAAATATGAAAATAGGAAGAAAGGATCATCTAACACTTCTTCTCCCTCCCTCCCTCCTGCCCTGCCAGCAAAAGCAGGGCATCAGAACTATGGAGTGCTCTGGTCTCAGAGCACTCTGATTTAGTAACGGGATTGCCCTTTAATCCATTTTATCCTCAGAAGGAAAGAGAAAGAACTCCCTTTTGGCTCTTCTGTAATTTTATTTGTGTTTTTATTATGTATTAATTGGTTGTATTAGCTTTTATCAGTTTTGTTTTATTAGCATCTATTGGCCTGTGACTGGAATAACTATTAATTCATTTGTTCACTCATTCAAAGGGAAATGGTCTATTTTTTTCACCATAAAGTGAAAAGAACTGGCAAAGTAGCCTTTGAAAACCATGTGGATTTTTGCCAGCCCACCTGCAAAAAAAGTGTTTTTTTAAAAAGTACCTAGGTATGCATTTGTTGTGTTTGTGTGTGTGTGACTGTAAAGAACAATTGAGAAGGTAGAGGGGCAGAATAGGAAATAAACTCTCTATGCAGTTATACCATTGTTCATTTAGATAACACTTGAGAAGTATTTCTCCACACATACTGGTGAAGACTTGTTTACATGTGAGTAAAGGATAGAGGTTGCAACCCTGTGTTCATTTACCTGCAACCTAGTAACCATTTACCTAAATTCAGCAGGACTTACTTTTGAGTTGATATACATAGGATTGCCTCCAGAGCTTTGGGATGGCACATTCTTTGATCTGTGTCTCTCTCTAGAGACTGCAAAACTAATAGAAGGCCTCAACATGTTTTCATAGAATCAGAGAGTTGGAGGGGATCCTATGGGCTACCACACAGTTAGAGCATCCCCAGGAGATAGCTGCCCAGCCTCTTTTTGAAGATACTCAAAGAAGGAGACCCCACCCTCTCTCTAGGCAATTGTTCCCATTGACAAACCACAGGTCGAGAAGTTCCTTCTAATGTTCAAGTGAAGTCTACCTTCCAGTAACTTAAAACCATTAGACTTAGTTCTACCCTCTGAAGTAGAGGAGAACAAGCCTGTATCCTCCGTTTTCTGGTAGCTCTTCAGTATTTAAATAGTACAATTGTGTCACCACTCAATCTTCTTTTCAGCAAGCTGAACGTGCCCAGGTCCTTCAACCTCTCCTCACATGTTTTGTTCTCCGTACCTCTTATCATCCTTGTTGCCCTTCTCTGAACTTGCTTCAACTTGTCTATACCCTTTTTAAAATGAGTAACCCAGAACTAAACACAACATTACAGATGAGGCCTGACCAGTGCTGAGTATGGGAGGATTATTACTTTTCTTGACTTGGAAGTTATGTTTTTATTATTACAAGCTAAGATAGCATTTGCCTTCATGCTGCAGCATCACACTGCTGGCTCATTTTCAACTTGTTATCAACAATCCCAAGGTCCTTCTCACATTCAGCACTGCTGAGCTGTACATTCCCCCATCCTCTACCTATATTTTGTTTTTTTGTTGCCTAACTACAGAATCTTGCATTTGTTCCTATTAAATTTCATTTTTATTAATTTCAGTCCAGTTTTCTAATTTATCAAGGTCTTTTTTGAACTGTTCCTAATATGTTAACTACCTATCCCAGTTTTGTATCATCTGTAAATCTGATAAGGTTTCCTCCACCCCCTGTCTAAATCATTGATAAAAATATTGAAGAGCACCAGCCCCAGGACAGAACCCTTCAGTACTCTACTTGAAATTTCCTTCCTAATTTGAAGCACAGCCACTGACAACAAATCTCTGAGCACAGTTTTCTAACCAGTTATGGATCCATCTGATAGTATTTCCATCTATTCCATATTTAATCAGTTTGTTAATCAAAATATCATGGAAGGACCTTATCAAATGCTTTGCTGAAATCCATACAAATGATATCAACTGCATTCCCATCATCTATTAAACTTGACCTGATCAAAAAAAGATACAAGGAAAGGTTAGCCAGATTTGTTCTTGGTTAACCCATGCTGGCTCCTACTAATAACTGCATTGTCAGCAAGATAACTTGCACAGTGACTCTTGTTCTAATATTTTTCTGGTATTGAGTTCAGGCTCACTGGCCTGTAGGTTCCTGGATCTTCTTTTCTGCCTTATTTGAAAAGTGGGACAATGTTTGCTTATCTCCAGTCCTTTGGCACCTCAACTGTTCTCCGAGATTTCTCAAAAATGATGGCAAGTGGTTTTGTGAGTATGTTAACAAGTTCCTTTAATTCTCTAGGATGCAGTTCATCTGACCCTGTGAATTTGAATTCATTTAGGTTTCTTGGGTGATTCCTGAGTAACTCTTTATCAATCTTGATTTGCCACCTGGATTTCTTACCAAGGTCTCTGCTAATGCATTGAAGTATACAGTTGTCTTCCCAAGGGGTGGGGAGACTGAAGGAAAATTGGTATTGATCACTTCTGCCTCCTTAACGTGATCTGTGAGCATTTTACTACCATCTTTTCTGAGCAGTGGTCCCACCATTTCCTTGGTCACTATCTTGTTTTAAACATATTTTGAAAAAAACTGATTTTGTTACTCCTCGCTTGCCTAGCCAGCCTCACCTCATGCTGGGCTTTAGTTTTCCTTAGACTATTCCTTGTAAGCTTTGTTAACCATTGGTGGGAGCCTAATCCATTTACATTAATGTTGATGGGAAAATGACAGAGAAAATGGCTTGTTAATACTTTGGATGGCACTGTTGCCTGCAAGTAGTACATTCTGCAGTTGGCTTCAAAAGTCCTCTTTGGCGAACTGAAGTTGCCCTGGCGCTTCCTAGTATTTTCCAGACACATACAAATCTGAATTCTGCTCGAGGATGGTGGATTTGTAGTTCAGGATATCAGGAAAAGTTCAAGTTAGAGAAGCCTGTCCTAAAGAATTGTATTGAATAAACTGTGCATTAGAGTTATTCCCCTGATCTCCTACAACTCTTCTTCCAGCTGCAGCCACCTCCAGCTTTTGAGCACCATGAGTTGTTTTAAAGGATGAGTAAGCAATTGTGGATGACTAGGGGACCACATTAGACCCCCAGAACACCTTGATGGGCTGCACCTCCACTGCACTCCCTACCTTTTTTCTTTTCCTTTCCTTTTTTAATTTTTTAAAATTATTTTATTTTATTTGCAATTTTTCCTTAAATACTTCCAAATGCCCCTAAAGAGAGTGGGGGTATTTTTGCTACATTTAAGTTCTCCCAGACCATTTTAGCATCTTCTGATTTACTTTCAATTAAAAAAAAAAGTCTCCATGGATCTAAAATGTTGGGAGAGGCAAAAAGATGGCAAAAATGACCCCCAGCCCCCTAGAGGTCATTATCCTTGAGAAAAAGAAGTTTTTTGATCCCTGGGGGGCCTGGAACCATAAAAACAGCCACACTTTGCCTACCCCTGTTTTAAAGAGAATAGCATACAACCTGAAAAATGTCTGTTCAAACAGCTCTTAAAATTCACTTTAAAATAAAGTATGTTACTTGATACATCCAAGTATGGGCCTTTCTGAACTACATGGCTATAGTGCTATTATTCCACTTTCAACATCCTGTGGAATTCTGGAGTTTGTAGCTCACTGAGACCGAAGAGCTTTCTGGCTGAGAATTCTAAATGCCCCTCCCTAAATTGCAAATCCTAGGATTCCACAGGGTGTTGAAAGTGGAATAATAGCAGTATAACAGTGTAGTGTGGAAAGGCCTTATGTTATGTTGGTTCTACTCAATGTGTTACTTTTCAGATCTAACTCCATTACAAAAAAATAACTGATTACAGGTAGCAATTCTAATTTGTTGCTTGCGGTCTTTAAATATCTTATCTGAAATCAGCTTAAAAAGTGTTAGCATCTCCACAGTTCACCAACCTTGTAATCTGGAGACCATAATAATACTGAGAACATCCCAATAAAGTGTGAAGTATCTCTGATAGTAGGGACCAGATCTATGCAATCCTGTGTATGTCTCCTCAGAGTAATCAACTTGAGTTCAATGGGGCTTATTCTTATCCCAAGTGAGGGGGTATAATTATAACAGGAATGCCCTAACTTTGTATGCATGGAAACACAGTAAGATCAAAACAGAGTGAAAGTGTCAGGCAATCAGTACAAACAAGTATCCAAGGTACAAAAGATTGCAGCATACTTCAAGGAAACAAGACCCCTGAACTGTGGGTAGAAAACTGTGACTTCCTAAAGGGTCCCCAATAATGCCACCCACTGACATTGAGAACTGTAATCCAACAACATTTTGAGGACTGCAGCTTCCTGTTCTTTTTCCTAAATCTTTAGTACCAAATTACTCTCAAACAGAACTGTGTAGTTTTCTCTTACTTACGTAGCACAATTAAGGTGAACGTTCTCTACCATATAAGGATCTTACAACTGAAATAGTCACAGGGAACAGTGGGAGGAGGAGAAGGAAGGCGTGAAAAGGAAAAGCAAAATTCAGCTATGAGCCAGTGTGGTTATACACGCTTGCTTAGGCTTCATTATACCTGGGATGCTGCCTAAGGGGTGTGTAATCTGTGACCAGCCTTCTGACAAAAAAAAAAAAAAACTTATACAACTTCCTCTTCTCCTCTCACCCTCCCACCCCCACATGACTGTTAGCTCTGTTTACAACCCTGTTTCTTAAAAAAAAAAATCAAATTCCAGATATACCCTTTGGACACCACTGCAGTGGACTGAGGGGAAGAAGAGAGAGAAGCAGTTGCATAAATGTTCCATTTCACAAATGTTGCATAAACGGTCTGATGTTCCGTTCAGTAGAGCTTTGCCAAATGACTGGTCAAGGTTCACAGATCTTTCTAGTGAACCTGGCCTGTTTCAAGTGAACCGAAGCAATAGATGGTTTTAGATGGAAACACTGTGGTTTCATAGAATCCTAATCTATAATCAGGCCAAAAAGAGAGAGAGAGAGAAAGAGAAACTTAAGCCATTTAGGAAGAATTTAGTCTTCAGTGCTGTGGTTTGTTTGATCAGAAACCTCAAAGCAAATCTCAAGTGACCTGGAGCTTTAAAGTAGTTCAAGCTGAACTACCATACCCAAAATAACTGGGTTTCACCAGGGAAATGACTGCTCTTTCTCTGGTCTCTGAATGCACAGCAAAGCTGATAATCCAGATTTCATAATCCAGTTTCATAATCTATATATTGTGCTCAAGAACAGAACACATGCATACGTGGCAATTTTATTTATTTAAACACTTGCTTTATATCCCTTCTTTCTTCTATGACTGAAACTCAAGGGGACTTGTAACAATAATTAAAAAGGTTCTGGAATCCTCTGGGTGACTTACATGAGCAGAAGGCTTACTTATATCTGTATAAGCCATTGTTCAACTATGGTATATGGTTGAAATGGAGGGACAGGAGTGAAAGCAAATTCCATCACGATACATAGCTGCCCTGCTGGCTCCCAAGAAACTGAGGAGATGCACAGAGCAGATTTTCTCTCTTCACAAGGTTGGCTTTTGCTATTCTACCCCACATCTCTGCAGTATGCACCCATTTGCTCTTCCTCTGTGGAGTTACACCAGCACACAGAATCTTGACCACAGAAACATTAAAAAGTATAATACTAAAACACATTTTAACCAATTTTATTAATTAAACAGAATAGAATTAAAAGCAAGTTAAAAAGCCAACAGTTGAAAAAAGTATAGCACCAACCTACAAAAAGTTCCTTCCTCAATAACCAATCATTATCCCAAAGCTCAATTGAATAAAAGCCAGTCTTTTTCTGCTGAAGGAAGAACCTCAGGAATGGGGCAATCCTTTTTCCCGCTAGAAGGAAATTCCACAGCCTGGGAGCAGCTGAAGAGAAAAGACTTTACCACAAGTTATCTCTATGAGTATGGTAGAGCACACTAAAGATTAGTGGATGTAAAAGTCCATAAGGCCATTTCTGCACTACACTGTGACAGTATTATTATTCCATTTTCAACATCCTAGGGAACCCTGAGGCTTGTAATTTAGGGAAGGGCATTTAGAATTCTCAGCCAAAGAGCTCTTTGGCCTCGGTGAACTTGAGATTTCTGAAGGAGTATAATCCTGTCTACCACAGTCTGAATCATATTCCTTAATATGCATTTTGACTAACCAGTAGCATTTTTATCTTCTCTGGTTTAAGCTTCAATTTGTTTCCATACATTGAGTCCATTACTGACAGCAAACACAGGTTTATGACTGAAACAACTTCCTTGGAATTAGATGGAAAGGAAAGATATAGTTGAGCGTCATCAGTGTGTTGGTTACACTTAATTCTATACTCCAGATGACCTGTCCCAGTAGTCTCATACATGTGTTGAAGAAAATAGGCAACACTACTGAGCCTTGAATTTGCTTTTCCAAGAAGAACCAGAGCCACTATAAAGCATTGTCCTTACCTCAGCAAAGCAATTCAAAAGGGCCCTATGGCTGAGAGTATTGAAACCTGTGAGAATCCAGCAGAACCACCAGAGCCACATGCCCTGTCTAGTTGCCAGAGTGGGTCATTCACCAGTATGGCCAGAAATCTTTCCATCCCATATCCAGATCTGAAGCCAGACTGAAATAGATTTAGATAATCTATTTCTTCTAGGTACTTGTGAAGATGAGAGGTCACCAAGGACTCCAGAACCTTGCCAAAGAAAGAGATATTGAAGATGGACCAATAATTCTCTAGTATGGTGGAGTTCAGGACTTTATATAGCAACAGCGTCACCACAGCTTCTTCAAGGCAGGAAGGAAGTCTGTTTTGCTGAAGCAAGATATTCACATAACTTTATTCTCATTTATACAACAACTTAATTTAACAGGCTATTCCATGCTCAAAACCTGTATGAGATATACATAATGGTACTACACTGCTTGCATGCCATAACTGGTATTTTCAAAAGGCAGAGGCTCTTAAGAGACAGAAAGATAATGGCAAAGTAAGCAAAAATGAAGTGAAGTGGATGGAAGGGATAGAACAATGAACGAAGGATGTAATTACACTTGATTAAGACCAATTATCCACTGGCAATTGAAATAATAAAAGACAGCAACTGAATAATCTGATCTAAAGTAGGAAGAAAATCAAAGATGATTAAGATGTGTTTCTAAAGATTCTTGCATAAAAACATCTCTAGACTAAGTTATTGTTTATGTGTTTTTCAGTGAATGTCCTAAGTGACCTGAAAACTTTTTGGTAGTCCCATTTAATCAATGAGATTATTGATTCATCATTCAACTATTGATTCAATAATAACTATGGAAATAAGCTGGCAGCCTTATAAAGACCAGATGAAATTACCTATATGGTCTGCACTACACTCTTATAGCACTATTATTGTACTTTCAACATCCTATGGAATCCTGGGGTTTGCAGTTTCGACAGTTTAGGGAGGGGCCTTTAGAATCCTCAGCCAGAGAGCTCTTTGGCCTGAGTAAATTACAAAATGCAGAATTCCACAGGATATTGAAAGTGGAATAAGACTATTATGTAACAGTGTAGGGCTGAAATGGCCTATATTAAACATGGAGAGAGACACAGCACTATGGTATTTTACCAGGTAAGAATAATATGTTCTCCTGAATTTCTAAGCATTTTTCCTTCCTCTTTCCTGCTCTATCCTGTATTGCAGTGGACCTCAACCTGTGGGTCCCCAGATGTTTGTGGACTTCAGCTCCCAGAAGCCCCAGCCACTATGGTCAATGCTCAGGACTTCTGGGAGCTGAAGTCCACAAACATCTGGGGACCCACAGGTTGAGAACCACTGCTGTATTGCTTCTCTGATGTCACTTTCTTGATACTGAAGTCATTGCCTGAAGTCTAGTGGTAGTCTAGTAGTTTGCAGCTCTTCAAGCTTGGTTTCTCCCTCTGGCACCCCAAGCGAATGGCTCTGTTAACATGGCCATCTTGGCCCTCAGTCTGTACCAAGGAGACTGAAAGTAGTGTGATAAAACACCATTGTCTGTGGTGTCCAGATTCTGTCCACTCTAGGAGCATATCCAGACTGATTGAAACGTCCCGGATTTTGTTCCTCTTTTTTCGAATTTTATACTGAGTTAAAAATAAACCAGCCCAGAGATCTGGTATAAAAAGTCTCTGATTGTGCCAGGAATGGACAGAGAGGACTCTAGAATAAACAAAATGTGCATAGTTCTCCAAAGATTTGGAAACAATAGGAAAAAAACTTGGATTTTCTGGTATTTTCAATCAATCTGGATGTGCCCTTACTCCCTCAGTCATTTAAGGGCTTCAAAAACCCACAAGACCTCCTGAATTGAATGTGATAATGGGACACAGGAAATGACAGTATCGTTTTGGTTTTCTTGTATCACCTTTAGCTCTCTGAAAAGATGGAGAAAAATGGTTGCTTCTAAAAAAAAAAAAAGGTCATTTTCACAATGTCAGGCAAGAAGGACAATAAAGTATTTCCTTTAGTTTGAACCCTTAAATAAAGATGCTTCTGCCAATTGGTACTGAAGTACAAGAGGGAAAACATGCAGTTTGCTGAATGATTTATTCCACTTAGTTAAATGAGCTGAAATTATCAACTATTCCAGAGGGGTGCAGGTACAAATAATTTTCCTGTGCCAGAGGTGGGAACAAAATTTGTAGTATCACCATATCACTGTTTCACTACTCACCTCACATAAACCTTACCTCTAATTAGTTTGAGCTCCATGAGATTCAAGCAGAGACTATATAAACATTCTAAACCCATACTGTGTGTGCCACTTCAAATTTACCACTAACACATTAGACTATTTCTGTTAAATATTTTCAGGAAATATGCCACATTACACTGAAGGCATGCTTTAATAATCATTGGATCTTGTTCAGGTCTAAGACTTTTCTGCTCTTTTGAAAAAGTACACACATGAATGTATACAAATTGAAAATGATGGAACTGTTTTTCTTGGTGAATGATCTAGATTTAATTATTATAAGACAGTAAAATGCAATTGTTTTCTCTCTTTTTAAAGATAAAACATGTGCAGTTCAATGTCCCCTCAAAATCCTCTCCATTTTTTTCTCCAAAGTGTAATTCACTGTACACATACAGACATGTACCAAACTTTTGAAAATATTTTTCAGTCATTCAGAGTTGAAAATATTAATTAACAACAGTTTTCATACTTTTTTGTACATTTGAAAGTACTCACATGAAAAGCTGTTAGAGGAGCCTTGATGTGGATTTTCTGCAGAATTTGGAAATGGCCTTAATTAAATGGAGATACTGTCCTATACATTCCATAGGAAATCATACATTTCCACAAGGAAGGTCACCAACATTTCCGGTAGTCTTCCACATCAAAACTGTAATATGCAGCTTAGTCCTGACACCTGGAAACATACAGATTCTACTAGTTTTTAAACTAGGACAGGAGATGAGAACCTCTAACCTGTAAGCCTAATCCAAAGAGAGTTCTGTTATCTGAGAAGTGATCAAATTGTACCCACGTCTATAAACTGCATCACAGGGGTTGCTTGAAAAAAAATCATTTCTACCTCCTATCAGTTATACAAAATAGCAGCAATTCTGTTCCTGAATTTGCACTTCTTGTTCTCTGTGAGAAAAATGTCTTTAAAAGACTTATATACTAAATATTCTTTTTTAAAAAACCATCCAAAGGTTACTATTATATCCTGGCAAGATTTTAGGAGATCTAATGGGAAATGTTAGAAATACTTGTATCATAAGACTTATCTGATACAAATATTGATTAATTACATGAGGTAAGATGATATTAACTCACTTAGGTGCGTGTGTATGCCTCTGTGTGTTACATTTACTGGAATATTCCACCACATCCTCCAAAGCCAATTAAAATCTTAACAATTACCAGTAAATGTCAACATCTACCAAATTTCTGCCACTGTCAACATTCCCTAAATTTCTAGTATTTATTATAATGCATTGCAGATTATATTAATATTTGGAGACCTAAACATCCTCTTGTTCCAGTACAAACAAAGGAGAGAAAAGGAAATCAATTATGCGAGTCAAGGCTGTTGTTATTAATTAACCCCTCTTTGCTCTAGTTATTGATCAAATGTAACTTCTACTTATTGTTTTAAAATCTTTTGTCAATAGCTTCAAGTGAAAACATTAGCTGGTCTGCTGGTATCCTGGCCCTCTTCAGAATGCATCAGAGAATTATTTCAGGAAAAAGTGAGCTGCAAGCCCCAGCTAAGAGTAATCAGAAAGACAGAGAAGAAAATTGCACACTTTATATTCTAATAGAAAGCTAACTATAAGGGCCCTCCAGATGGAATGGAAAAACCAAGAAGTCCTTGATTTTTTCCCTATCTTTTCTGATTTGGGGGGGTGGGGGAGGAAGATTTATATGATGTCTTCCCCATTCGGAAGTATTACCAGGGAATTCCTAGCACTTACATGGAATTTTTATTCCCACTTCCCAGGTCAGTTTAAATAAACCCAGTATTTTCTGAAATGAAATTTGCCCCCCTCCCATGTCCGTCTATCTATGTTGTCCTGAAACCAGCTAAGATGACCACGATAGTGACTTTTCCAAGGACAGCTGATTCAAAAGACATCAAGTGAGGAAAATAGGAATGTTACCAAAGGAGGAGGAGGAAGAGTTGGAGGAGGAGATCCTAATGCTTAACTAGTGGAATAGCCCTAAAGCACGTTAATACTTTGACAATAACTCCTGAATAATAGTTAAAAAGAGCTCAGTAAAAATTGGTGAACGTGCATTTCTGAAACATTATCTGAGTCTAGATGTGATACCTGTTGAGAAAAAAAGGAGGAGAGGGAACACAAGGGAGGAGGAAGTGAAGAATACCTAAGATTTTCAGTGAAAAGCTTGGATGAAGAACTATGAATATGCAAATAAAATCAAACCGAAAGGAACTAGAAAACCTGGATATTCCAAGGACTTTTTTGCTTTCTGGATAACCTCTAATTTTGGATTTTAGAGCCCTTTTCTGCAGCTCAACTCTAGCTACAGTACTCCGATATTTTTACTGGGAATGTCTGAAAAGAAAATGAAACTGCATTTGGATGAACTTAGTTATAGAGATTCCTAAACTGAGATAAGAAAGGGCTCATTATTTTTGCTTTGGGGAATCATTCAGGTGAATGAGACCTTTCCAGTGAACATAAGAAGACTGTACCTTGAGAAGGCTGTCCAGTTTGTACACTGATTTTCTTTAACAGATATAATTACTAACTCCTGAGCAGGGTTCATGTTGATGGTTATGTCTGAAATGGGTCATTTTCAAGCTTTGTAAAGCTGCAGACAACCTAATACTTCTGTAGCCTTCTTCAGGAATTCAGTAAACATGAGTACTCCTATGTGAAGTAGGAAGCATGCTAGCCCTTTCTTTCTCTGTTTTCATTATCCTCATGCAAGAGCAACATCTGTGAATACGTTACTCTATCTGTGGTGGCTGTCCATGTGAGTCCAGAGAACCTCCTTTGATACAGGACACTCATGTCTTCAGATGTATCCACTTTTGTGGGGGGAAACTGATCATGGAGTCCATGTGAGCTCAGAGAACCTCCTTTGATACAGGACACTCATGTCTTCAGATGTATCCACTTTTGTGGGGGAAACTGATGAGGGAGTGGGAGATGGGGCTAGTTTGCTCTTTGCTTGGTGTGCATGGTACCCATACTTACCAAACGCTTGAAAGACTTATGTCATGTCTCTAGATTTCCTGTGCCATGAGGTAAAGGAGCAAGGAAAACATGGGGAATCATACAGAGGACAGTTGTTTCTGGAAAAGCAGGATTCAGTTCAAACTCTGATACCACCTTTCTGAAAGGGGTTGTGTTGGCCTTAGTGAGGAAAGCATAGGCAAGTGTCCCTGACCTCTGGAAAAGATGCTCAAGTTCCTGGCTTAACAGAATGAACATATTTCATACCCCTTATCAGTGGGAAACCAGAACTGAGATTATCAGGAACTATTAAGCCTCCTGATTATTATTTTAACTCTCTTGCCTAAGAACAAAACTGTCCAGGAACATCTTACAGCAAGGAGATATGAAATGTTAAGTGTGGACATCCCTCCTTTTCTTTTTCTCTCTGCACTATACAGCATTCTTGTGATATTTCCCTCTGGGTGCTCTTTGGAGTAAAGTGGAAACATAAACAGGGAAGTGTCTTGCTCTGTGATTAATGAATGTGTCGGAATACATGAAACAGCCAAAGCAAAAGATTCAAGCCTGTTGAGAACATGAAAGAAAATGAGAAAGAATTCCTTGCAACTGCCAACTTCATCAAACGCTCCGATAGCACAAGAAAGCCAGTGGTCCGAATGGAGATAACATGCTGGTATTCACGCCTGGAATGAGATAAAGGGTCAAAAGGAAATGGGACACTTCTGTACCCTAATGGTGTTACATTAGCAAATGCATGAATAAAAAGGCAACATATATTAAGATAAATGTCTTTTGTTCAGTTCCCTGGATATCTCATCTGTGGACCAAGAATTGCACTTGAAACAGGATTTGGGATGGCAAAGAAGATTTTTATTGTAGCATGCTGTCTCTCACACATGGTGACCTCTTAAATAATAGTGTGCACTGCAGGAGGATAGGGGGAGAAAAGGGAGTGTCATTTATTCATGATCACCACATGTGGTGTACAAGGCAGTACTGCATGTGTTTATCAGCATGCAGTGATGAACATGTGGTTTCCATGCATTCCAGTAACAAAAAGGAGTGCTCATATTTATATACTGTCACACCATGAGTGGCTCTGAACTAGTCTTATTTCCAAAGGAATTTCAAAATGGATGAAGCAGAGAAATTGGTCCCAACACTGATGGCAGAACCCCAAGGGGACACACGATCTCCCCTTTTGGCATAGCTAATGACTTTTCTGTATGTTTAAGTCCTACTATAGAAAGCAGACTACCAAGAGAAACATGTTGGGCTATTTCCTGCAATAGGAATATGTGTCAAGACATTTATGTGTCTGTTAGATTAATGATATTCCATCTTTAATGCAACATTCTAGTTTTCTTAGCACAGAATCTTGGTTGTTCTATGGCTTCCCACTTTCTTTGGAACATAAAACACCATATATTTCATTTTCCAGCCCAGTGAACTTCACAACTAATTCTGTATGTCCAATACAGGAATATTTGGGATGTGTGTTTCTTAAATGATAGTCTCTCTCTTGACGGTGTGGAAGTGGAGGTGATGGATCTAGTAGGTTTAGGCCTCATCATATTCTGTATAAACCCTTTAATTTAAATGGATCTCTTCTAAAAAGTTTTGAACCAGCTTGCCTCTGTCATCATCATCAGCAGCAGCAGCAGCAGCAGCAGCATCAATAATCAATGTTGACAAGAAAATGGACTCTGTACAGTTCCAATCTCAGTGGAGCAACTTAGAAGAACCTCCCAGTTTGCAGAGTATTGTGGAGTACTGTAGATGGATTCTGACCAAACAACACATGAGGCTGGCATGGGTAGACTGAAAATGCTTGTCTATTCCACATTGTTAAAAATATGAATATGAGAAGTTTGCTTTCCCATTGATATGGCTCACCCATATGAGCAGCTAGCATTTTATCTGTGTTTCAACCCTGTCAGATAGGCTTTCTTTAGGATCAAAGGAAATTTACACATACAAACTGTTTTTAAGGGTAGGTTCAATTTTGGGTCTGTCAACCATGACAGAATGTCACTTTAATCTACCTTTACAAAAGTCTTGGATTCACAGGCTGTTATGTTCAGGTTGCTGACACATTATGCATTTTATTTCTCCCAACCATACTGATAACATTAAAGAAAAACACTGTAAAGGGGATGGTTATCATCTTCCTGCAGCCACATATAGAGTGAAAGGAATTCAGTATTTTCCAGCAAGTAATGTTTCCCAGAGAAAAAATGGATAGCGGTGAATTCACCAAAAGCATTACAATGGAAATCTTTGGTTTCCTAATCTGGCTGTACTAATTCATTTAACAAAACCTTGTAGAGGATTTCTCTATTATTATTATTTTTTAAAGAAACCCAAAATCTTAATGCTATGAGTAGCTGTAAATGGATGTTGTTACTTGGGTTTATGTAAGCATATGAATTGATTTATACAGTGTTTTACATTGCTATCTATTGAGTGGGAAAATTTACAATTTTAATGGTAATTCTGGCAATGTTCCAGACATTATAAACTTTTTACAAGTTTTCTGCTTTCGTATTTTGATTTCCTCCCTTTGATTTACAAGGGCTTTCAACCCCTTTGAACTATTTTAAAAATGCATGCTCATGCTGGGGACTTCGATGCATGCTTATAAATTTCAATTATGCTGCAGAATTATATAACTAATGAGGGAACAAACTATCTGAAGATACTATTTAAATGTGAGAAAAATATATGCACACAGAAAGTTTTAAAAAATATTTTTAAAAGGAGGAAAATGTAATGGGTTCGCTGATCTGTCTATCAGATGATGAGTTCCTTGCTTAATGAGTTTGCTTTACATACTCTTTATAATGCTTTATACACTTGTTAAGAATGCCTTAAAGTAAATATTATCCTTGATTAGAGGAAGAAATCCTGTACAGTCAGACTTTGCAAGTGAAAATTATATAGACAGTTAGCATTATGAAGTTAAGTATACATGCACAGGGATTAAAAGTAGAAATAGACAGGCACTACCTATTTTCTTAAGAAGGATAAACAGTGATCCAGTGAGTTACACTGATGCCTCAATCAGAAAGATTATTGCTTCCTTAAATATCACTGTTATGGGCAGCTTTTCCTGATCACATCAACCATTTACTAGTGAAATTGGTGGCTCCTCACTGAGAATGGGTGATGTTTTCTGAAATTTGAGAAGAGGATAGGGCAGAGATTTGGAACTTTTACTCTGCAGAAGTGCCCCATCCAGCTCAAAGCATTTTCTACAATTATCTCTACTCAGTGATCAGTAAAAAGATAAAAGATGGTGTTTAAAATCCTGGATGCTGTTTTATGGCATTGAACTATGCTTTGCAGTCTGAAAAAACTATTCCTTAGAACCATGCTGTGCTTTGCAGCCTAGGACGCTATCACTGCGCATTGCTTTGTAACCTGAAAGGCTATAGAATTGCAATTCAACATACACAGACATGCATCAGCTCAAACTGTCTCTTGTGTGGTTGAGGTTAAAAAAAAATGTCCAAATTAAGAAAAAATCATATTTGGCCCCTCCATTTTCCTTGGGTTCTGTTCTCGCACTGTTAGCAATGCCCACTACTGACATGTGGCCTTTAGATCTCTTCCACAATCATAATTTGGCACCCTGGGCTGCCAAACAAACAACAAACAAACCAAAAACTTATTCCCACCTTATGAGATAGAGAATGATCACTTATTTCTCCTCCTTCAATTAAGATGAGTCTTATGATATGTATGCACAGAGGAAGATGGATTTTGACCTGCAATGAAAAAAAGAAATACAGCACTAGAAGCAAGTTGGGGCCTTGGGTGCCCCTCTCTTCTTGAGTTATGGACCAAGATCTTACATCAGAATTATGTAGTATAGATTTCAACAAGGAGAGTTGATTGTGCCAGGCACCTTCTACCTTGAATGGCAATGTTGCAAAATTCATCACAAATTCAAATGCACAACAAGATATGCATGGACATCCATACACACCCATGCTTCTGCATATGCTCAGTGACATTGCTTGTCCAACTCTGCTTCCAAAACCTTAAACTGAATGTGGAGATTTCACATTGTCTCTGATGTAGGGAGATAGTTCTCCAATCTAGCACTGATAGGTATGTTTGCCTCCACTTAAGCTATACCTAAATTAAATCAGACATATTATAGAAATGCCATGTGCTGTGTCTACATTTGAACATGCTCATAGCAGGCCCACTGAAATCAGTGGGACTTATATTAGTCATGAGCTGTTTCTTGTATTGATTTCAGTGAATTTGCTCCATGTATGACTATGCTTGGATCCAATCTGATAAATCTCCAGTGACCTCTCCTCTAAAAGGAAGCCAAATCTTTGTAAATACTGCCCTCAGTAGTTTACATAAAAGCCATGGACACATTTCTTTGTATGCTTTATTACACTTACTAAGTTCACATGCAAGAGATCTGTAGTAGCCAAGGCTGCAGCAGAGTCAGACCTCAAAGGGTCTGTTCCTTCTTTACTTATTTGCAATCCTCAAAGTAGCTGGGGAGAAAATGGATTTTGCCATAAGCAATATGTGATTGTGAACTTTCTCCATTATACTGCAAATTTTCAGGGTGCATTATTTTGAATCAAAGTCCATCAGCACAGCAAAACACCTGCCACAGATCTTATGAAAACTACCAGAATTAGTTTGTTGACCTTGAGATAAGAGCTCCTCCTGAGTAATGATGAAAGAAACTCATGGAGAACCATAAGCTAATTATTTTTTGCTAGTCTTAGCATACATTGTGTCCTTCCTTCGTCATTTATCACACAAGTCTAACATAATAATCATTACATTGGTCATTGCTAGCTCACTATTCTATAGCAATTTTATATCATGTTAGGTACTGATGTTCTTTAGACCATGTATGTCATTGTCTACACACTACTATAGCAAAAGATTTAGAATCAACACAGCTATGTGTGTTTTTAGATTTCAGGTATGGCTATGGGACTTGGACTTAAGATGTGTGGGACTTGCATATCAAAATTTATTGCTGCATCACTGATAATAGGTACAGTAAATGAGCTTATCTCTGAGGTAGAGGCATGGCGAATCAAAGTCAGATGCTGTCAGCTCACATCCTCAATATTTCAGTAGTAGTATGCGAATTATAAGTAAGATCATAACCTGTTTTACTAACATTTTGTGTTCACTAACATTTTCACTGAACGCAAAGGAAGACACTTCTTACTGCTGCCATTAGTACTCTACCTGAATGATACCTTAATGATAAGTACCCTGAAGAACCCTAATGACAAAATTATGGTTTCACATTCAGATGGATTTATTTTATTTTATTTATTTTATTTTTTTATTTTTTTATTTTTATTTATTTATTTTTTTATTTATTTTTTTATTTATTTATTTATTTATTTTAAAAAGGAATAGGTATTCATAGGTGTAATCCACAATAGTTCAATGGGGCATTCATGTACAATGACATTATACCTCTACATACTAGATGTAGGAGATGGCCATCCACTGTGTACCCTAAATGTGAATACCAGATATGTCTGATTGGTTGCTGCCCAAAATGGGATTCTGAACAAGACACCCTTGACAGATCTGCTAGGGCCCTTCTCTTATTCTTTGACGGCATCAAAGGAAAAACAATAACAAGATGTTAATCAGATATGCTAATCTAGTAATATTATCCAGTTCAGTGTATAAAACAGGGGGAGAAATTTTCAAGTATTTTAAAAAGTTATTTCTAAAAGGTTTTGGGGTCCATGGACAATATAATGTTACATTTCTAGTTTCCTCTCATGCATAAAACAACCATTTTATTCCCTTTGAAGTTCCACAGGCCTTTCGAAGTAAACTGGGCTGCTTAATACCTAATCTGATGGGGGGATGGAGAGACACACAAATAAGAGCTGACCCTCCCCAAATGCTATCTCTCTAGATTTACTATTCCCAAAATATAGACCATTAGCAATATCGCTGATAGCAGCCCTAAGGGAAAGGACTGAAGTGTAAATGCAAATAGTGTTACTGAGTGCTTTGCGTTTATACAAAAATCATTGCATTTTTCAAATGACCTACTAAACAAAGAAGATATGCAAGCCACTGGGGCATGGTTAATAGATTTAGAGTGAGCTCCAAAAAGGAAAGTGGGAAGCAGGACACCAGGCAGATGCATAAAGCAACAAAACGCCATGTCGCTTAATTAACATGACCAAAAAAATAGCTTCCCATATTTTAGGGATAATAATGGCAGGGTTTCTACAGAGGCTGAAGTGATTAAAACAACCAGCACTGAGCCATTTGTTGCAAGTGCAGACTAATAAGGTCTGCTAGGAAGACATTACACTCTCCAATTATAGAACAAGCTGCCTCTTTCTGGTTCAGGGAAGCACTCTCAGTGGGCCTTTAAATTTTCTCAAAAGATTTGTTTCTTCTCCACAGTCCTCCCTTAGGTTCCCCCCTCTCTTTTTTTATAGGAAGCTGCTGTTCGCATTATTGTTCAGTGCCATCTGAAATAAAACAAGTTGTGCTACTGAGGAGGTTCTGTGCTGCTGAAAAGGTATGGAAAGATTTTATATTTCCTTCCATGCTGGATAATTATAACAATGGTTATAACAGTTTACAGAGCAGCTAATTTAGCCACGATAACGATGCAGGCTTCCTATTTCTTAGCTGCTTGAATTTCAGATTCCTTCAGAAGCTGTTCATGCTGGCGCCATTTTCTCTACACAAGAAGGAATGGGTGTTCTGGTTATTGTTGTCGTTGTCGTCATTGTAAAGCACTGCCTTGAAACAGTCTTCCTTCCTATTTTAATTTTTTTTTTTTTTGACTCCATGAACACAGAGAATTTTGCCACTCACACAATAGATATATTTACCAAGAAATATCAGGTTGAGACCATATAGGTCTGGAGTCCTGCTTTTCCCTAGATGGTGAAATTCATTTCTTCACTCAGTCATAATAGGAATGTTGAGTTTCCATTTTAATTGGATCTTACCCAATCTGACAGTATCATATCAATCTGTAGCCACAAACCCTTGAGCAATGTCTCAAAATCTGCACTTTTCTTTCTTTCTTTCTTTCTTTCTTTCTTTCTTTCTTTCTTTCTTTCTTTCTTTCTTTCTTTCCTTCCTTCCTTCCTTCCTTCCTTCCTTCCTTCCTTCCTTCTTTCTTTTCTCTCTTTCTTTCTTTCTTTCTTGTTTAACTTGCAACAGGATTCCTCAATTAAAAACATGTAGAAATGTGAGAACATTGGTGAGAAAGTCACACAAAAATGCAGATGTTAGGAGATTTTATATTTTAATCTTCATAATATTGGGGAAATTGCTTAAGCAAATCTGTGTCCAACAAGGCAAGTTTTAAGAGACATGTGTTTAGTACTTTGAAAGTGCAGAAACAGTCATTTTCACCTGAACATACCTAAATTAAGATTGTAAAAAATAATCTCAAAGTTCAAGGGAAACTGAAGTGAAGAATGGGGGAAAAAATAGAAAACTGAAATTGACAGATTTGCCCATCACGAATGAATTTTTGTATAAATATATGCAGTTATGAAAAAATATGACAGTGAAATCAGTGGGGAAAAATAAATATATATATGTGTGTGTGTGTGCATGCTATATAAAAGTCAATGTTAGCCTTTGAGTTTGTGAGTTTGTCTGCTTGTCTGAGTCAGGCAGGTGAAGACCTCGTATGATTGGCTGGCTGTGAAGATTCTATGGAATCCTGGGGTTGGCAGTTCAGGGAGCAGCCTTTAGAATTCTCAGCCAAGAGTTCTTGGGCCTCATGCCGGTTGCTATGGAGATGAGGCCTAGCAGCAAGGAAGAGGACAGTGTATTCCCTCAGGAACTCAAACTGTATGTAACTAACTCTGAATATATTTTGCACTGGAAAATATGAGGAAAATTACAGATCCTGAAGAAGACAGTTTGGTGAGTTCTTAAGAGGAAAATAAAATCCTGAGCAACGCTGGGTAAATACACTAAAACAGTTCTCCCTCCACATTCGTGGGGGTTTAGTGCAGAGAACACCCGCGGAAGTGGTATAATCGTGAATAACTCCCCAGCGGCTATGGCATGGCCACGGACGCTGGCATCCCTCTGGGCAGTCATGACTGGCTAGAGCGACCTGTCCACACCATCACCCATGGAGAAGGAGGCCAGTGGCCCCCTTGATCGCATGACTGGACCTGCTCTGGCCTCATGCACTTTCCTGAGATCTCTGGTGGCCCTTCCAGGCGGTGATCACAAAGTAGATTAACTCCATTCCGGCGATCGCTGCCTGGAAGGGATACCCCCAATCCCAGCAAAGCATGCAAGGCCAGAGCAACATCGGCCAGGTGATTGCCACCCGCTTTGGCCTCTCCTGCCTTACTCAGATTGCAAGCATCCCTTTCAGGTGGTGATCACAGGAATGAAGCCATCCCACCCCACGATCACCCACTGAGGGGGACCTGACAATCTGGGCAAAGCAGGCGAGGCTGGAGCTGATGAGAATAGCCTGGCTGAGGTCGCTCCAGCCATGCCCACTTTGCTCAGATCACAGGCGTCCTTTCTGGGAGGCAATTTCAGGGCAGGTTAGACTCTTTCCCACTATCGCCACCTGGAAGGGAAGGCGGCAATCTGAGCAAAGCACACAAGGCCTGAGCAGCTCCTCCCACTTTGCTCAGATCACTAGGTGCCCCTTCTGGGCAGCGGTTGTGGGGCAGGTTAGGCCCTTTCCTGCGATTGCCACCTGGAAGGGAAGCCACAAATCTGAGCAAGGCTCAGCGAGGCATGGGTGTCCCTTTGGGGTGGCAATTGCAGGAATGGAGCTAACTTACCCCAGGATCACCCATGACAAAGCATGTGTGGCCAGAGCAGGTCCCTCCCAGCCCTGGGAGGGAGGCCAGCAGCCTTCTCCCTGGGCTATCCTGTGGCCCACTTGCTCTGGCCAGGGAAGCAGAGGAGGAGAATTTTGGGGAGCTCGCAGACTTATGAATAATCAAATTCACGAATGTGAAACCCGTGAATGTGGGAGTAGAACTGTGTGTGTGTGTGTGTGTGTGTGTGTGTGTGTATAGTGACTATATTCATTCCTCCAATAGAGGGCCAGCATTTTAGTGGTTTGAGCAGTAGACTACAATTCAATCTATTCACACATACACACACAAAAAAAGCACTGAAATCCTTTGTTACATCCCTTTAAGCACATCAACTGTCAACCCTTTTAATTCAGTCCCTATCTTGTAGGGTAACACATTCAGTTCTTACTTGCAAAGAAGGCGACTTGACACAGTTTTCCATTTGACCATCTTAATCAGAAGAATTCTTCACCTCTATGATCCTTAATAAATATATTTTTTATAGTTTCTACAGTGAGAAAGAAAAAACAAGAGAAGGGGGGAGAATATACATAAACATAGTACACACTTAAACACAATAATATTGACATGGGATACAGTTGACTTCTCCCTCTGATAGAGCAACAGATCAGTTGTACCAAGTTCATGAGCTAGTACACTTTTTTCATTGTTTAATAATAAATATTTTCAGTCTACATCATACAACATTCTCATATTACATATATGTCTAATTAGTTTCATTCTCACTGTAGTTATTAAGTTATCTATTTATTTGACCAAAAGTAATGAACAATCCTAATGTTGGCAGAACACAAAGGGGGAAAAAAGATGTAATTGAGTCAATGACAGTTTTGCTAAGCATTCAAATTATAAGTCATCTATTTCTTACTTCCTGTACTTAAAGTTTCCCGTTTGGGTCAGAAAGAGAAAGAAATAAATAAAACCAGTACCCTGCATTAAACTCTGATTTCCTCTGATTCTCCTGTTCCATGTTAAATCATGCTTTGCAAATAATTAAAGAAGGGTTCCCATGTTCTAAGAAATTTGTGGTTAGAATTATTGTCTAAAAAGGGTATGTGAGTTTGTCCATCTCTGCTACTTCTGTTAATTTTTCAAGCCATTCCTCTTTTGAGGAAATTGTAACCTTCCTCCAATGCCTGGCATAGATGATCCTGGCTGTTGTAATCATATGCCATGTTAACCTTTCGGTGTTCCCACCCAGAGCCGTGTCGGAATCTAATATCCCCAACAGGAAAAGTTATGGAGCCAATTCAATTTTACTCTTCATTATTTTTTGTATTACCACTCATGCCATATACCAAATTTTATTTGCTCTATTAGAGGCCTGTTCACTTCTATGATTCTAAGGTTTTAGTTAAGAATTTTAAGAAAGCAAGTGTCAGCTTAGTGTCTATCAGATCTCTCAGCAAGGGCAAAGATGTAACTCTCTCAGTCCCTCCTTTTTCATTCCATGTTTACTCATGAGTAAACATTAGTAACAGGGATTATGAATCCTTGTGAGTGATCCCCTTCCTCCCCTTTCATCCAGGGAAAGTTTCACAAGCCAGAACTTTTACTGTGAAACTCTTTTCACTGAAAAAGTCAGCAAGAGGATTAGTGCATCATCCTGCCCGGAAGTCCAGGTAAGTAGAAACCATTTCAACTAGTGCTGAAGTGTCTATAAAGAAGGTGCTAGGCAAGCCTCTTTCTGGCAGCTACTATGTAGCTGTTACTAAGAATTCCATCTTCCTAATAGACACCTACCTTAGTTCACTTGCTGAGGACACTTGAAGTAGGGCTTCTGAAGAGGACCTTATGGTTCCAGCTGCTATATATGGAAGCAGATCGTCTTTCAACTAACTTAGACTCATGTAATTTTCAGATTTATTGTTTGGGACAAGCATTTTGAACAGAGAAGAGACAAACCGATAGAGGTGACAAAGCACTGGTCTAATGTGACTGAAATGCCTGGACGCAGCTAATAATAGGAGCACTCTTTTAAATCTAAGAAAGATTCTCTATAATTTTCCAACACAACCCCAGGTGCACCATCTTGCAATAGTCCCAACAGGAAATTGCTAGTACGTGGGTAACTTTTAAGCTTGGACTGAAAACTGGAAAGGAGTTCTGTACCTTTAATGGTTATATAGAAGAGGAAATTTCAGCAGGTGTTGCTTGTTACTTGGTTGCACAATAAGCAACACCTGTTTAAATTCCTTCTTCTACACAGCTATTAAAGAGATAGGAGTCCTCTCCATATTTCATTTTGGCAAGCCTAGTTACTGTGGCCAGACTGGCCCCACGGAGCTTGAAGATTTGAACTACAGAAGCCGCTTGAGTCCCAAACAACAAATAGACCAATGAGTTACAAAGCTGATCCACAGAGTGAGTACAACCCCTTTCAAATCTAACTTGCTAAGGTGGACAGTCTAACAACCAATAAGAATAACAGAAGTTATCTGAGACTCCAATGTTGGGAGCTCTTGGACTCAATGCTGTCTGTGACATAGAGGGTTCCTCTTATTTTCTTATTTCAAATTCCCATTTGACAAAACTCCATGGCATGAATTTGTTGCTGCTGTACAATAGGACGAAGCAAGGAAAAATGAGAGCTTAGCTTTTATATAAATAAATAAAACGGTGGTTAAATAGAAATTGCTCACTCTGGCTGCCAAATCATAAAGGAAACAATTTTACCCAATGGTTTCAATTTCATGTGAAGAAATGCCGCTGCATATATTTGCATTCAGTCTTGCAGGTGGCAAATGCCTGTTAAGAATTCCAGCACCTGGGTTTGACTTTCAAGTATGCTAATATCAGAGCACATACAATCAGAGCTGACAGTTGTAAAACTCATTGACTCTACTTAGATTGGGAGCTGAACTTCTTGCATTTGCTAGTACAGTTGACAGACAATCTCCCAAATATTTAAATGTGTGCACATACCAAATTTGGTGTCTCGCCTACCCCAGCCATGCACATGATAACAGAGACTTGAAAATAAGCCCTAGTGTCTAACCCAATCATCTAGCATAAAAGAAGTACTGCTACTTCAATGGAATATTAGCCCAGAATAGTAATCCCCACAACACTGGGGATATATTTCAGCTCACTTCATTTAGCATCTGGAGAGCATGGAACTGTCTGATACTGTCTTCATTTGGAGCATGTAATCTTCTTGAATTATGATGAGCATAAACTAGTATGTGGTACTGGAATTTCAAAAGGTGATACTCAATTTTTCTAACAGTTGCGATTAGCAGTACTTGCTACAAGTTGCAGTACTTCATGGCTGGACTGTCAAGAAAAACAGAACAAATTTCTTATCCCAAATGCAAAAAGAATTGAATAAGAGTACCTCCATTTTTAAAAAACTATGCAAAGCTAAATGTAAAATAGCATAGTGGGGCTGCGTATTGCTTCTAGCCCAAAATAGAGAAAAGGGGAAACCTCTAGAATGACCATGCCATGATTCTATTACTTATTTTGGATTTCATATTTGATGAGAATATTTTGACAGAATTTCTAAAGGACACGGTGTATGACAAGCATGTTGCCAGTGAAACGGTTTGTGCCATAAGATACATTTGGTCCAAACTAGACAGGAAACACATATCAGGGCCCTTTCATACTACAAGATTAATAGTGCTACAATTCCACTCTATCGTGGCTTCATCCTATACAGTCCAGAGATTTGCTAGAATTCTCTGGAAGACAGTTCTAAATACACCTCCTTAAACTGCAAATGCTAGGGTCCTTTCTGCCCTACATTGTTAAAGTGCTGTTATTCCACCTTCAACATCCTATGGAATCCTGGGGTTTGCAGTTTAGAAAGAGGCATTTAGAATTCTCAGCCAGAGAGCTCTTTGGCCTCAGTAAACTACAAACCTCCAGAAATCCACAGGATGTTGAAAGTGGAATAATAGCACTATAACAGTGTAGAGCAGGAAGGCCCTAGGATTCCATAGGACGAAGAAATAGCAATTGGAAAAAAAATTATAATTTTGCTTTGTGAAAGGGCCCCAGATGTGGTTCTGTGCATGTAGCCACGTCTTCTGCATTTATTAGTGAAGTAAATCATTTTGAGCTGGATTGAAGAATAACAGAGACTTGAAGATATGTACCCTTTTCTAACAAGATTATGCATGTACTGTTCCAGGCCAGGGCAGCACTCAGTCCACAGCTGCTCTTTGTGTATACAGTTTCCAATGTACCTAGAATATATTAGATACTTCACAGAGCATCACTTTTTGGGGAACTATAGCCATGTTAGATGGAGAATTTGGGAAACTGTTGTTCCAAAGAGTAACTTTTCCAAGTTCTGCTTTGCACATATATACTCCCTAGTTGAACTGGGACAAATATTTTATCATTTTGAAATGTGCTGGGGTTATGATCGTTGGATGGATAAGCAGATATAGAGACAGATTACAGATAAAACACCACTCATTATGTTACCCTGTGAATTGGGGGTCCTGGGAGGGGTGCCCAAAAAACTAAACAAACGAAGCAAAGATGGGGAAATTAGCTGGAGCACTCTCTTAAGCTAACGAGAGGCAGAGTAACTTAGCGGGAATCTTTTACCCTATGTATACAGGTTCAGATCAGTGAGCAGTCAGACAGTTTAAAATAGTAACAATAATATTTATTAACAAGCAAACAAATTATTAAGAAAACACAACCACACAGCTAACTAGAAATAGGAAATGAGAGTTTTGGGGGGAAATGGGTGATACGACACCTTTCTCGTAGTCCTGAAGAGGTCCAAGTGAAGAGAAGGAAATTCGGCGTGGCAGCCGAGGGGAGCTCGCAGAACGAAGCGGCGGCAAGGTAGTCCAAAGGGGCGGTCCAGCGAGAGATCCGAGGAGCTCTCGGGACTGGGGGTTTTCATCAGGGAAAGAATGACCGTGGGCTAGTCTGGCCTTGGGCAAAAACAATGAGTTTTTGGGCTGGAGACAATGTCTCCGAAAGGTCAGAATTTACATGATTAAGTTAAGGTCTGAATTGACAATAGTATAGCCGGTATGCAGATGCAGCTAGCTTGGCAGCTGAGCACTCAGCTCGCCAGGGTGCCCGCTCGGGGCAGGGGTCTCTTTGTTTTGACGCACATCTGTAATGAAGGTGTTTGTTTCGAGAGGTCTCCTAAAGCAGATCTGGCAGTTTCTGGCTTGCCTTGGTGTAAACAAGTATGAGTCAGCATATAATAGCCATGCCTAGCTTTGTGCTTGTTTGGCGGCCTCACAAACACTTGGCGGGTGGCAACACAGGGCCGAATTCTGATATCAAAAATGATATCTAAGGTTTACCAAAAGCCAGGCCAGTTCACGGTGATAACAGTTATCATTAACTTTAGGCATGGTAGGATTTTGTTACTCACATAGCTGGATTATTTTCATAGAATATTTTTAATCACCACAAATAATTAATTAAAAATTAATTCTTTTTAATGAGCTCTTTTTTTTACAAAGAGCAATATGTTACTATGGCATCCACATGGTCATTTTTAGCCAAAAAATCCAGATTGCTTAGAAGCAAGGCTCATTTCTGGAATATCTGCATTTTCTTTATTCCAAATTATTTATTTCAGCTTGCAACAATACTTATTGTTGCCAATAATTTTTGGCAACAAAAGAGTCCCCCTTTTGAGGGAAAAGATGGGATATAAATAAAAGTGATTGATTGACTGAATAACTTCTTATTTTAGCACTGAACACTCACTGTTTTAATATTCTAAAGCAAGGGAGACAGCCATCCAGCAAGGTGCTGGGGGTGGGGAGTGTTATTGGAATCAAATCAACTGCAGAAAAGACAGCATAAAAATGTATAATGTTGCATATTATTATAGATCAACATGGATATCACATAGTTTTTAAAGATTCTTTTTTAAAAATTATTGCATTGTCTTCCTAAAAATACAACGTACATGAATCACATACATACAAAAATTAACTTAAAATTATTTGGTTTTCTTAACATTTTGATTCTGATTTTTGATTAAAGATGGAGAGGTTAATCAATTTCCTGTTGCTGTCCCTGTTACAAGGTTCACTTGTAAGTCCATTGTCTTCTGTTCCTGCATTGATCTATGATTTAAAACACATACATTCATGCTCACACAAATGTGTATTTAAATATATTTAATCAATGCACTGCATGATTATTTTTATTGTTTATTTTTTTTTATTTTTGAATGTTTTGCAACATTTTAAAAAAGGATGACATAAGCTTATATGTTAGAATATTAGACTGGAACACTAGTCTAGGAAATGCAGAAACCATCAGCTCATGTCAAAGTTCATGAAAGTCCAATTCACCTAACACCCTTACTCTAAATCTTAAGTTACCTTTCCTACTGTTATCACTACCAGTTTCAGAATTCAAAACAGATAAACCTCTGAGAGCATCCAGTAGCCACCCTCCTGTATGGAATAACAACACTGATGATGATGGATAATGCACACAGCAATACAAAACACTGATTTGCTGATGGGACTATATTCCCCAGAGTGTGCCCCCACTACATGACTACAATAGCATAATAATGTTACACCTCTGTCTCTCAGCAGCAATCTAGGCTGAGTGTATGTATGTTGAATACTTTCAGTCTTATTTACATCAGCGTTCGCCTTTTGCACTTATATTATGGATGTGCACATGTGTATGTCTGCATGTATACTCTCTCTCAATACATTCTGTGTCGTACCCTGTAATTATTTTCACATTAAATGAGCTTTGAAATGGGAAAGCTTGACATATTGGAAAATTCATAGTTCATCTTAACAATGAAGCCACATATTCAGTACTGAGCACTGCAAGTCTTGCCTTCTCTGAAATGTTAATGTTACTAAACATACAATATAGATTTTTATGTCTGTCTAATATTAAGAGCTTTAGATTTCTCTTGTTCCTAGTCACTTGCAAAAAGTCACAATTAATGGCATGGAAAAACACGTTTCCATTAATCATTTGATGTCATTTTAAAACCGATCCTCTGGGTGGCAAAGTATAAACAGCTCTACAAAATTAAAACTACATCCAAGCGTAAATTAAATCCAAGGAGCCATTTTTGAAATGTGAAAAAGCAACTGTCAAAACAAAATTGATGCAACTGATTCAGAATTTGAATATCTATTAAAATATTTTCTCACTGTAAAAAAGTGATATTATGAAGGGTTTCTATAATGATGAGGGAAGGACTGGAAATAAGCCAGTGTGTTATAGCAGTTTGAGTGTTGGATTATGACCCTGGAGACCTGGGTTTGATTCCTTGCTTGGCCATAGAAATCTACTGGCTAACCTGGGCAAGTCACAGACTCTCAACCCAGAATGGGGGCTGTGATAGGTTTGCTTTAAGGTCACTGTAAATTGGAAATGACTTCAAGGCACATAACCAGAACCACAACAGAGCTGGAAAAGAATTTAATTTCATTCTCCAGAGAAGCAGATTTTAACCACTTCTCAAGAGATGTGGCAGGAAGAAATGTATTACTCTTGAACTGACACTTTTTCAAATTCAGAGAAATAAAGTATGCACAAAGCATTGTGCTTTATTTAAAAATGTGACTGGGCAAAACAGAGAAAAGTGTGCAAACATGGTTTAAATGAATAGATAAATTGGGTAAAATTCATAAATAAATGCATATTTGGAGCCCTGGTGGCGCAGTGGTTAAATGCCAGTACTGCAACCACAAGGTTGTGCGTTCGATCCTGTCAGGCTCCAAGGTTGACTCAGCCTTCCATTCTTTCGCAGGTCGGTAAAATGAGTACCCAGCTTGTTGGGGGCAATTAGCTTAAAAATACATTGTAAACTGCTTAGATAACACTAGTTGATAGGCGGTATAGAAATAAATGCTACTGCATATGTCCAGAAAAGTATCCTCAGAATTTTGCATGAATTTCCATCCTCCAAACCAATACAAAACAAAGGTAAACAATGCAACTGGATTAAGGTGGTGAAACTAAGATGAGAGCTTTCCATATCACTAAAATTTTGAATATGGGAAACAATACTACACATATGTCTTCTCCTGGAGTTTACAATGACATCTAACTTTAAAAAAGGAGGAGGAATCCAGCTGGTGTTTTAGAAGTGCAGAAGCAAAATAGTTATGGTGCTATGCAGTGACTCCCATCCCAATCCCCCCATTCTCCAGCTACCAGGCAGCAGCTACTGCAATTAATGCGGGTCTGTTCATCTGACAATCAGTACACAGTGATGTTCTACCCCCTCCCATGCATGCTGTACAATGCAACAGGCAGAAGCAGGGTCCCTGTTACAATTCCATCTCGAGGGGTAGGTGGGACTATCAGTCAGTTGCTTCCTGAATGACAGGGGAAGAGACCCCCCTCAACCATAATACCTGATGCCCAGTAAGTGGAGATCAAGAGATTTGCATGGTACCCACGTATTCCCTAAACTAAGGGCTATGTAAGGATCATGAATACAAAACAGTCAGGAGTGTATAACTCTGGGCTACACAACCGCCCAAGAGAATTCCAGCCATACAGCATAACCAATGACACCCACAACTGCTTTTGTCTCTGGGGAGGCCCCCACCTGCTCTCACGGACTGCAGCACCAAACCAAAAGCATTCCTTTCTCTTCCTCCCACATACTGAGGCCTTCTGAGCTTTTTTTTCCCTTAAGGTGGCAATATATAACGGGGGGCTGCAAAATATATTGGTGAAGTCTCACTCTGATCCTTATTCAGTAGGGAGGTGACTCTTCACTAATTTTCTTCTTGAAAGAAGCAGTGAGTAATTTTCAGTATTTTATACTTGCTGACAGAAAGAATGTGGGGGGGGGAACTGTTTTGAAAACTACTCAGTGTCTGAAATTTAATTTTGCCAAAGGTCTCATGTGGCATTTTTGTATCAGAAACAGAATTTTCTGTGTGGTTTGTTAATGAACTTGCCTATATTTTGAGATCTTCTGGAATGGCCCAGACCATGGGAGAGGGCATTTGTGCCCTGGAACTACCTTCCCAGAGAGATTAGACAAAAATCTTCTCTTTTATCTTTATGTGGGCAAGTGAAGACCCTTTTGTTTCAGGAGGCCTTGGAGAGTGATTACCTAGGGGGAACAGGCCTTGCACAATGTGGAAGATTTTCAATTTTTTGTTTTCTTTTAATGGTTTATGTTTTTCACTGGTTTTAATTTTTTGATAGTTTAATCATATTTTTAACCTTGGTATGCTATGAATGTATAGCTATGGCCATTTCCGCCCTATACTGTTACAGTGCTATTATTCCACTTTTAACATCCTGTAGAATTCTGGTGTTTTTAGTTCACTGGGGCCAAAGAGCTGCCTGGCTGAGAATTCCAAATGCCCCTCTCTAAACTGCAAATCCATTTAGCATCTTTCCATTGCATCCTTGGTTTATAACCTTTCTTCCTCCCTCCTCTCTTTCTCTACCATATCCTTGTATCCAAGTTATATGGAGGAACTATAAGGGCCTATAACAATGGTGCTAGAAGGACAAGGACTTAGGGGCACAAGGCCAGCCATTCTTCATTCAGTAGAGAGGGTAGGAGAGCCCTCAAGAGTAGCAAGGCTGATTTATCATATCTCTGAAGCAAAAGAGGTAATAGCACCGTCCAAATGAAGCCATTAGATCCCAAAGTTAACATTACTTAGTGTAGTATAGTGGTTTCAGCATTGGACTACAACACTGGAGAACAGGGCTCAGCCATGGAAACCCACTGGATGACCTTGGGTGCGTCACACACCCTCAGTGTCAGAAAACCCCATAAGACAGTCACCATAAGTCAAAAATGACTTGAAAACACACAGCAGCAGTAACAACAAGTACATTTCAGCCATGTAGGTTCAGTAGGGGGCAAAATAAAAATAAATAAAAATAAACAGAACCCTTAAAACCCTTTGTGCACCAGAGAAAGTGCACAGTTATTCTCTCTGTATATAGGGAGGGACAGGGGAGAGGGTCAGAGAAAGAAATATAGACAGAGACATATAGACACATGATAGATAGATAGATAGATAGATAGATAGATAGATAGATCAAGATTTCTATGGGGAAAAAAATAGAGTTACACTTCAAGGAGAGCTTAAATTATTTCTGACAACCTATGTGTCTGTGGATTCATGTGAGAGAAGCTTTTCAGCTTATAAGTTGAAACTTATAAAGAAATATTTGAGATCTATTGGGGGTCAGTCAAAGCTTTCCAGTCTTGTGATATTACTAATTGATAGTGAATTAGTGAAAGGCATTGATTTCGATGAAGTGATTCACAAGTTCATAGCTTTGAAGGCTAGCAAAAGAAAGTTCTGACTTAATTGAGATGTTCACTAAGTGCTGAAATACTTGTCTATTTGTTCCTGTTTATTATTTCATTTATGAATATATTTACAAATGCATTTGTCTACAACTTTATTATTTGGGCCATTATTGATCATTATACAAACATAATCCTTTAATATATGTCATGTAACAGGAAAGTTTAACTTTGAAATGAACATGATTTTGATGTAGTTATTTTATGTTTTTAATTCAAATTGTATTGCTTTCTTACCAAATTTTCACTTTAGATGCATTAAATCATGTAAATGTAAATACCTTTATGCTGTGTATTTGATATTGTAATGTAGAGATGTAATTTTAATTACTTTTTGCTAGTTGTTTATATCACTACTATTGCCACTGCATTCAGTGATAGACAAGAATTACAATTTACAAATAACATTAGTACAAAAAAAATACTGAAGATTGGTGTGGGAGGAGGTCCATGGGAATGACAGCATGAGTTCCCACACTGGGTGACACCAACCCTAGTGATGTCACTGCCACTAGGTAACTTTGGACAAGTCACACTCTCTGAGCCTCAGAGGAAGACAAAGACAAACCCCGTCTGAATAAATCATGCCAAATAAATCCTTAAAGTCGCCATAAGTCAGTGTTACCCTAAAAGGTGAGAGACTTTGAGGTCTACCAGCAGTGCCAGCATCTCCTTAGATTTGGGAAATTATTAGCTCAAATGAAGCCTGTGGCAGGAGGGTAATGGCAGGATTTTTTTCAGATATGTACACCAGTAGTAACTGTAGAGAGTACTCCAGTTAAAAGTAAAAAGAGTATTTTCTTTGGAAATTAATAGACACACACAAAAAATCAAGCAATCTCATAATCCATAGAGGGCAACTGAAGGAAAAATGTGGGGAAGGTGGAATAGAGAGAATTTGAGTGAAAGGGGTGATATTTACTGGTCCTGAAGCATAAGATTGAAGTGGAGTAGTTCAAACAAGAATTTGAGAGGAATACGGAGGAATGGGAATCTGGGGTGCCGTGTGACATCCAACATAATATGAATTACCTGGGATGGAGCTAGTGTTTTTATACCCTATTTCCTGCCTCGAAGGAGGGTGCATGGACACAGGAGTTATTGCTTTCCCACAAACTGACAAAGGAGTCCATAATGGGCTGATTGTGGGAGTCCTGACAATTTCTTAATGTCTTGGTTGGTCAGGTTAAACAGGAAAGGTCTTTGTACGATATGTTCACAGTAGGGGTGTTTAACTGCTTCACCTGGGCAGTTTTGTCTTCTGTTGTATTTGAAGGTCAAGTCATTTAGAGGATTATCCCAAACCCATTAATGTCAGGGGTTTCACTCTAATCTTCTTGAACTTATGACCTGGCCGTGTTGAAATCATCCTGACCTAACATGTGCTTGCAGCCAGTGTCCTTCTACTGCATGTTTTCTATCCATAAGTGTCTAATATTATATTTTCCAACAATTTTGCTGTTTAGCAAGATGAGAAGTATAAGTTGTGGTAACAATGGAAACAACCTGAAGGCGCACAACAACAACAAGTTTGTTTATTTAGCCTTACAGTTCTTAGTTTTCTTTCCAACAAAGTTCTCAATAAAATTACATGCCTGAAAATTCCATTTCTTGTGATGCACCTAAAGTTTTTTTGCTTTGTTTTTTACTTATGGCTATAATATATGAATACACACTTGAATGGATTTCATTCTCTCCAGTTGCACTAAGGTTTCTGTTTTTATATATTTGAGCTTCATCAACAGGGATGAGTTTGTTAGCCCTGCTGAGAACAGAACAAATAATTCTTCATGCAGGTCAATTCTACTAATGTTGAATAAAGGGCGGATAAATGCTAGGTGTTCATCAATAAATAGCAATAATGTTTTGTACAAATTTGTGCAGCCACTCACATTCAGCATACAGAAAGTCATGAAAATCACACCATTTTGCTCCTGTAATTTAGAGCCTAGGGATGCTGAAATTGAATTGTCAGAAAGCCAATACACAACATAACAATGAATGAAAAGGCATTGTATGAAAGATATAAAAATATACTGCATTGGAGTTGTTATGCAAATTAATAACATTTGGAATTGTTATATACATACAAGAGTTGGAACAATATCAATCGCTCTGCTACTTTTATAGAAGTTTTTTTTTAACGTGTATGTGTGCACGCGCCAATCAATGTACATTACATCTTACAAGTTCTCATTTCAAGTATTTTGATTGTTTGGTAATTTTGTCTTGTCTTCATTTTTATCCATCACGTCTGTTCATCTCTGCCTAGCGACTCAATCTTAACACTTATCCAGAGACTTCACAAAATGTTTACGAACACTTAAGTTCAATTGTCTGAATTACATTCACTCACATTTGGCTTCAAGTCAGTGGAACCATTTCCAGCTTTAGCATCTGGTCTTTCGCCATGTAACCTGGCCTACTCCTTTTCTTCCAAATCAACACAGAATTGCTCTTTCCTTTTGCCTTTAAGGCCATAAATACTGATAATCTTAATCAAAACAAAATGTGTGTCATCTTAAGGAATCAAAGGAATGAAGACAGTGAAAAGAGTGTGGACTGGACTTATTTTAACAACAACAAAAAGCTAGCCTCCAAAAAACATACTCAGAGTTTTAAACAGTTAACTTTTCTTTTTGCTTTGGCATCACGTATCTTGAGAAGAAAATAGTTACTGTGACAAACTAATGGATACAGACATCATTCAAACTAGTTTCGTGCACACACAAGGTGTCAATGCGAATAGAATTTCAAACAAAAACATCTAAGCAATTACTCAAGCAGGAAAGAATTATATTTGCTAGAAACAAAGGGAGCTTTGTCACCTTCTGACTCCACAGAAATAAGAATAGTCGTGTTCATATGCATGTTCATGCTCCTTCAGCTGTGGTGGAGTTTCATCTACTAAACAGGGTAGTTAAGAGAAAGAAAGAAAGAAACCCTCCTTTTTTTTCCCTAGAGCTGAAGAAAGTAAGGTCAAGGTCAGGTTGAACATTATCCTTCCTTCAAGTACAAGGCTACTTTGTCTGGCACTTACTTTTTTGCTAATGGAAACATTGAGCGAGAGAGCCCTCATCCTTTTCTAAAACTTATTACTACCCTGTCTTTTCACTGGAACAAGTCCTCAAGAATGCTTATAACAATAGTTCACCTTAGGAAGTATTTTGCCTTCATAAGTTCCATCATGGCAAGTTTCAGTGTGGCCTAATGATTAGAGTTTTGGATCAGAACTGGGAAGACCACTGGTTCTTATTTTGACTCAGCCATGAACCTTACTGTCTCAGCCTAATGATAGTGCTAATACCAAATGGTTAAACTCTTCTGCAACTTTATATATAACACTAGACACGCAAGCTATAATATGGTGAATTGCACAGCATATTGTGTTGCACTATAATAATATAAAGAGAGAATAAAGGAGCACAAGCCATTCCTTATTTTTTGCTCATAGCTCCAACCTGAGCACTTGGACCAGACTATTCACTGACTCTTTTTGGCTGCCCATTACTGTTTCTGATACTGGTGATAGAAGTGTACCAGTTGATATTGTTGCAGGAGCCCAGAGACCACAGAGACCACAGAGCAAGAAAAAAGAGTAATTTATTACGCGCGGGCTTTTGGCTGGATGTCTCCAAAAGACCAAAAGCCCTGAATTCAAGTTTCACAGCTCTTTTATAGACAAAGTTCACAGCATACACAAAGATCACAGGCAAAGATCGCAGGCATGTCTCGGTCCGCCCCTCCGTGGTCACAAATACCACGTGCTGTTACTAGCTAATTACCCCGCACTCAGACCCCGGAAATAAACAACACCCTGGCTACGTGATCAACATCCTAGCTACGTGATACATTGGCTCTTGTGACCTTTTTACCCTTCTTAAATCTTTCTCCGTTCCTCTGACCTAAGCCCCCAGCTTCTACTTTATTTCTACTTTATTATTTCTAATTCATACTTATATCATGTCCCCCCTTAAATGCATAATTTCTAAACAATTATAGCATTTCGTGACGTTATATCATAAAACAGCATCATGCTGAGCCATCAAAGCGTACAGAGCTGCTGTCTTACTGGAAGTAATTTGAAGCATATTACTTATACATTGCATAAAACAAGGAAAGCATATACACAGAAACAGGAATATTAGCACTACTGGCAACAAAATTACAAACAATGCTTTTAGCCAATTCAGGTTTGGTAACCAAGATGTTCTGGGCTCCCGCAACAATATCACTTAGTAAAATTTAATTGTCCTTTAAGGCACTTACTATAGTTAAAAAGAACTGGGTGAAGTGTCACATTATGTTTCAGAGAGTTCTTCATTCCTTTGCTATGAATGCTTTCAAGCAGAATGAAAACTCCAGTTTAACCTACAACATGATCCAGAGCTAGAGGCTTATGTTCCTCTGGCCCTCCAGACACTGATGAAGTGCTATTTTTCTTATCACTTATAAATGGCCAGGCAGGCAAAGACTGAAGGCTACTGGAACCCAGCTATACCTGGAAAGCCACAGGTTATCCACTGCTGTCCCTTGGTCCTGTGTGCTTAGTACGGTGAGAGATGAAAGAGATGAAACCAGTGGCCTTGCTCTTCCTGTCACTGATCTCCACAGTCCATCACATCTGCAGTGGGGAACCACCTCTGGTTTCTTAGGCTTTCTGCTTGCTGAAGAACTACCATTATCCAGGGTTCTAAATTTCAGAAGGAGCTTACACATGTAAAGCTAATTCTCCACTGGTGTCATTTAGCCCCAAATATAGGGAAGGTTGTGGCAGTGCAACACAGTGCAAATCCAATGGGTTCATTTCTGTTCTCCCTTGGAAGCCATCCTATTGCTCTAGCAATGGTAGATACTGAATTAAAATATAATTATTCCAATTAATAAATAGGATATGAGGAAGAGGCATTTTAAAGGTGTCGTTGGAACTGATTTTCCCCCCTGTTGTATCCAATGGACATTTCTTGTCAATCCATGTGACCACCTCTGGCATAGTAACTACTCCATAAGTCTATAGCCTGAACTGACGGTATAACTGCCAATTCAATACACAGAACTAAGTGCAGACAGGCTTTGAATGTGCCCTGTCCAGCAGGAAAATCAGCTGTGACACAGAGCCCTCAGCTTATAGTACCAGCACAAGCACACAGCTATTACTCTTATCTTAGTGCCTTGCATTTAATGAGTTCCTTAATCTTGTACTATATCCAGTACCTCCAAGCTTCCAGAGAAACTTTACCACAGTTGGAATTAATATATAGCTTAGCTGCACTAGGTAATTATATGGCTCTCATCTGTAAAGTGAAATTACAGTAATAAGTGGAATACCCACAGCATCTGTTCAAAGGTTTTGGACAATTCAACCTTGGCCAGCAAGGATCTTCTCAGCTCCAAATGACTGGCAATATTTAATGTCTGACAGATATCTTTTGTCTTTCATGATATAGTATCAGATGCTGAAAAAAAAGCTTTCAAATTATGGGAAAGGCTTTAAAATTGACAGGCTCAGAAAAGAAGGATTGTCAGTTATAACAGAAGTTGTATGGAAGGGACAGACATAATTGACAGAATACTTAACATAGGCTTTGAGAACTGGCTTCCAAACTATGTAGAGATAAGTATGGTTGACTCTATTTTCTAAGCATGTACATAAATTTATATAGTTTTAAAACTTGTATTTATGTTGTTGTTATATTTATTTTTATCCCCTGCTTTTCTTGGTTCAGGACTCAAAGCAGCTTACAATATTACAATATTAAAAAGTCACAAGATACAAAAGTTCAAATGAGCTCAAATAATCAAAAAATAAAAATCAGATTAAAGCTTGCATTATTAAAATGCATACACATAACAGCACAACAGTTACTAAGATCCAGCACATTATTTTCATGAGATGGACCTTACATAGTTAATCATCAAATGCCTATCTGAACAGAAAAGTATTTTCTTGTCTGCAAAGAGTAAGCAGGGAGGCTGCCAATCTAACTTCTCTGAGAAGGGAATTCCAGAGCCTGCAGGCAACCACCAAGAAGGCCCTCTCCTGTATTCCCACTAGATGTACCTGTGATCAGACAGACAGAAGAGCCTCCCCAGCAGGTCTCAAAGTGTGGACTGGTTCTGAAGGAAAAATATGATTCTTCAAATAACCTGTACCTGAGACATACAGAGCTTTATAGGTCAAAACCAACATTTGGAATTGTGCCGGGAAACAGACTAAGTGTCAGCGTTCAACTCCCAGCCCATGTTTCTCTGCCAGCAAGGGAAGGAAGGTGATAGTACTTGCTCAAGAGGAGGAGGCAGTGGGGAGTGTCCAATGCAAACAATCAACTAGAAATGCAGAGCCAAGCCAAAGTCAAAGTCAAATCCCAAAAGTCCAGAATGCCAAAGATCTGTCCCAATAGGGTCAAGAGAGCCAGAACACAAAGGTCATGAGAGCTCGAGTAGCAATTTGCTACAAGCAAACAGAAAGCCACACCAACAGACTTATATAGTTGACAAAAATGTGTTACTCATCATTGTTCTGTTTTCTTAATCTCACCAAAATGGCTTCCCTCTGAGCTGCTTGTTTTAGTCTCCTCTGTGATTGGGAGCTGGGGACCAAAGTGGATCTAATTCCTCTAAATCATTGCTGGTCCCCTCTCCCTCTGGTTGCAACAGCTCTGTCTCAACTTGTCTTTCAGCTTATGGGAGTGTTGGCAAGATAATTTGGTTTATCACTGGATCTGTTTCTGGCACAATCAATTGCTCATCGACCCCTGAGCCATCATCAATCACAACAACAGCCAGAAAAGATATTGCAACAAGGGAGTGGTGTGTTTCCTGTTTCCCAGTTAGCAATCTGGCTGCAGTTCTTTGAACCAACTGAAATCTTCAAAGGCAGCTCCACACACAGTGTGTTACACCAATCCAATCAAGACATACCTAAGGCATGTGACACTATGACCAGATCTGACACCTCAAGTAACAGAAACAGCTTGTACAGAAACTTTAACCATGCAAAGGCACTCCTAGCCACTGCTGAAACCTGAGCTTCCAGGTTCAGATTGAATCCAGGAGCACACCAAGCTGCGGACCTGTGTCTTCAGGGGAAGTATAAACCCATCTGTCAGAGGCTGAATCCTTATTTCCTGATCTGCCTTTTGACTGTCCAGAAGCTCTTCTGTCTTTTCTGGATTAAGTTGCTATTTGTTCACCCCCTCCAGTTCATTACTGATGACAGGTACTGGTTTAGGATCAAAACAGCCTCTGTGGCTTGTGGTGGAAATGAGTTATAGAGTTAGGTGTCATCTGCATACCGGTGGCACCAAACTCAAAATTTGGACAACCTTTTCCAGTGGTTTCATACATATGTTAAACAGTACTGAGGACAGAACCAAGCATTGAGGGAGTCCACAAGCCAATGGCCTGGGATTGAGCCTACAGCACCACCTTCTTTGTTCCTCCGGGAAGGAATAGAGCCATAGTAAAATGGTTGCCCCAAGTTCCAGCCCAACTAGATGACCCAGAAAAAAATACCATAGCTGATGGTGTCAAAAGCTGCTGAGAGGTCCAGCACATCCAATAGGGATGCACTCCTCCTGTCTTGCTTCTGGCATAGATCATACGCTAAGGTGATCAAAACTATCTCTGGCCCATTACCAGGCTTGAAACCAGATTGAAAAGGATCTAGATAATCCGTCTCATCCAGAAATCCCCAGAGCTGGAAGACCACTGCATGCTCCAGAACCTTGCCCCAAAATGGAATGTTTGAGACTGCCTGATAATTATCCAGAATGGTGGGATCCAGGGACACATATTTATTTATTTTAAAAAGTGGTATTATAACTGCCTCCATCAAGCAAGTACCTTGTTTTAGCAAGGCATCAACCATTCCCTTTACCCACTCAGTCAGCCTTGCTCTAGCTATTTTAATAAACCAGGAAGGTCAAGAATCTAAATTACATGCGGTGGATCTCACCTGTCCAAGTATCCTGTCCACATCCTCCAATTTCACAAATTGAAAAGTATCCATTGTCACTGGACAAGCAGGATCCAAAGTTACATCCACTGGATCTGCATCAATTATAGCAGAATGGACTCAAGTAATTTCATTTGTAAAGTACCAGGCAGATTGTTCACAGTGAGCTATTGAGTGGTCTGTATTTTCCTTTCTTGGGCCTGTGTATTATAGACTCCAGACCACTCAAAATGGTTTTGCTGGCTGGCTCCTTGCAGAGGCATTAGAGGCAGAGAAGAAATTTGCTTTTGCTGCCTGTATTATCTGTTGGCTTGTATCAGGTAACAAAAGAATGGCTAAAAGAAACACATTCCCATTATATTCTCAAAGAACTCATTGGATAGATGGAAGTCTAATAAGCTGCTCAAGGAAGACTAGGAAAAAAATCAGTGAAATTAAAGTTGTTTTTCAAATGTCTCATATGAAAGGGGAAATATTGTTTACACATGCTGAGTGACAGTAAAAACAAATCAAGTCCACTAAAATCAAAAGTAGGTTTGCTTGGTTCCCATGATTCTTTTGTAAAGACTTGATGCTCTTCATTGGTAGGTAAGAGGTATCCCCTTCCCCATGGTCAATCTGTAGTTTTGTATATGCTTGGTGGGCAATGTAGATGGAGATTTCAGCTGCTCTGATCAACCTTGCACACTCCTGGATCTTTGATAAAGGTGTGAATTGCCCATCATATTTAGCATGGACCTTTATTATACAATTCAGAAACAGCTGTATTCATCTTAGACTGTTCTGGAGACTGGTTGATTCAATGAGGGCCCGAAACCTGGTTTGGAAATCCACATCTTTTTAGTTTCCATTGAATACACTTTGAACTCCACAAAAATCTGTAACTTTTTATTGTTTATCAGGAATGGATGAAATGTGTAGGCATATTGAATCCCTGTATTCAGCCAATTTTCAGACAAAATAATGGAATATAGTGTAGGGGGGAATAGAGTGACTTATATTTTGCTTTTAAAAACCTGGATATGGATACACACACCAACCTCAGTTAACAAAGCCTCTGACAAAGAAGCTCCTTTTTAGAACGACTTTTTACACCTGCCAAGTCCCCCTCACTTTTTCTCCTCACCGTTTGTCTAGTTGGAAATGTTTTTGAAGTTCTGGAAGGATGGTAAAGGAGCACTGGAGAAGCACTGATTTTTGATCTTGAGTTGTAGCAGTGTGTTTGCAGTAAATGATGGAATAAACAATTTTTTAGATGGAAAAAATTGGATTGTACTCTAGCCAACCCTACTGTAGTTGTGTGTGCCTGCCCATAACCTGCCAAGTAAACAGTAGCTGCCTCCAGAATCCCTCACTGAGAATATGTTGAGAGCAAAGCAAAGAGGAAAGGAAAAGACATGCAAACTTGCCTCCCTAGTTACCTTAAACGTTTGCCAAATTATAGATCTACATATTTGGCCACCAAAATGAAAATCATAAGAAGAGTGGAGGCTGGGTAAAAGAAAGAGTCATCCCTGGAATAATTTTGGAAGAAGTCTTTAAGTGGTAATTCAATTTCTTTTTGTTGTTTACGCAAGCTGATCATTCATTTCACATGTACATATTGTTGGATTGTAGCAAAGTTTGCTGAAGCATCTCTCACTACCTTTCTTTTTTGTGGTATAGGAACTTATCCCTATCCTTTCCAAGCTATTTGTTCCTTTGGTGCCAAATTCTCTACTTTGTTAGCTGTATACAAACACATATGATAAAAAATACCCAGAATTATTTTCTTGGTCCTTCTGTGGGGATCAAGGTCATGATATTTGAGAAGAATAAATGGAGGATATTTAGGTGTGTGTGTTTTGTTTGTTTTTTAGTAACGCACTCATCCTCATAGATGCTTTTTCAACCAGTTGTCATGAGAATGACATAGACATTGCTATGAAATACATAAAACTCCCAAAATATAAGTGCAAAAGCTTTGTGTGTATCTTAGTTTCTATTCCCTCCCTCCCTGAGATTTGGGTCTATTTGTATGAGAAATGGAATAGTGGCATCCATAGGCAAAAAATCTTCAAAATGTCTAAAGAATGGATGCTGCAGCTAGGGAGTTATAATGAATGGAAAAGAATTTAAGACTGTTGGGGGAGGAGTTTCTACTCGGACAGCATTAAAGTCATGGAAACTGCAATACGGTACGTGTTTATTTTTCAGTGGGAGAGGAGGAAATATTTCAGGACCCAGCATGTTCCAAGCAAGAACATAGTACCACACTTTTTGATGTTTCACTGAATCTTTCAAAACATTTTTAGCATTCCCTATGTTAGGGAAGAAAAATAACAACAACTTAACAACAACAATGCTGAACACTGGATCTATCTGGCAACACATTCCTTCAACACCCTTCCCCACCATACTGGGCCTGGTGAACCATCATAAAAACCATTCAGTAAGATTAGGAGCTACTGCTACAAGACACAAAACAGTACCAGCCTTTAGCCTCTCCCCAATCTACCCAACGTAGTGTTTGTCTTGTATGGAAAGCTTTGGGCAAAAAATATCAATATATGAAGATGAACTGCTTGTGTCTCTGTGTTCATCCAAATTCCAATTCTTATGAAAAAATCTCTTAACTCAGATTCAATTTGCCCTAACTTTGTTCAGACATCTCCAAAATCTGTCCAAACCAGCCTGAATCAGTACCTGATTTGGGATTTATCCAAATCTAAAGCACAACTCTTGTCTGTAGCATCAATACAGATCTTTACAAGCTCTTTCGTACTTCTGGCCAATGTCTGCAAGGGCAGCAGAACCATGTCTACCTAACTCCAGTATTAGTCCACCACATAATACTGATACATTTTCAGCAACACACTGGGGATGAGAGTTTCTTGAGCAGACAGCTAAAAACCTGCAGAGTTTCATGTTATTAGCAATTCTGTGTCTTCTGAGCTCCTTATTAGACAGTGAGCTTATGCACATCTACACAGAGGAGCAAGTAGTACGGTCAAACAAATGTGCTTTGTAATCATAAGACCTAGTGGATCAGACCAAATAAGTGCTGATCCAGATGACAGCAAACCAAGGCTCTTTCCGCATCTTTCTTATTCGCGGAGGAGGGGGGTGGCGTTCACGCGAGCAGCCTCTTGCGCAAGGCGCTCACTTCGCTGCTCCTTCCTCCCACAGCTGGCTTGCCAGTCACACGAGCACTGTGCAAACACCCCGCCCCTTCCTACCGCATCACAACCTGGGAATTGCAGGCTAGCGCTGAGGCAGGAAATGTGACTGACCCACTCGTCTGACGCATTGCAGGGCAGGTAAGTGTGTGAGGGACCTGGGAGCCTTGTGCAACCGCGCAGCATTTTCGACTTGAAGCCAAAAATAAAAAAATTCAAGCGCAGTTCGCGTTAGGCTCGTGAGTGCCGCGTAAATGGGAGTGCATTGTACGGACCACTGTATGCTCAAGGGGCCCTCTCACAAAAGAAACTGCGTGCAAAAAGGGCCCAAGTCTGGCTCCGATCTGTTAAATGGTTTATATGCAATCTGTTGAAATATTTAAGGCTGAAATCCTGTGCACAATTACCTGGGAGTGCTCAATTATCTGGGAGTACATTCTTTTGAACTCAATGAAAGTTACCTCTGAGTATACAGACATTGGATTGCACTGTAAATGAAATTAGCAACAGCTGTCTACAATAGCCTTTGTTTGACATATGGTTCTTCCAGTAAAGTCAAGCAACTTATTTTCTGTCATACTTCAAAAGAGATAAGCAGTTTGGTTAAAAAAACACACACACCATGGAATGGTTGGTTAATTTTCAGCATAAGAGCAAGTTAAAGACTTGCACAGCTGAAAGACTGGTTCCTATTGATGTACTTACTAATGATCTGAAGAAGGGTCAAAAATATGTGGATGACCTAAAAGTATTTCTGTTAGTCTCAGATAATTGAGCAATGTACCACTGAGTGCTCAGAGCTAATGTACTTTGAGGGGAGCAATTTCAGCAAGTTGCATACATTGATGGGTTCTAAATTAATTGTAAATAACCTCTCAAGGAAAAAAAAATCCCTAAACATCATTTGAGTCAGAACATCTGCTCAACATGCTGGAGTACTGGAGCTGTCTAAAACATATATACCCAAGGAGAATGTTAAGACTGAATTAAGAAAAAGGAAAGTGTAACATCTTGAAATATTAGGTCGTTAGACAATCAATAGGACATCATCACCTTGACCATTCAGTTGAACAACTCAGTTTCAACAAACGTAAAAAAAAGAAGACGAGTAGCAGCCAAAGGTGGTGAGGAGGGGGACATGGGGTAGGAAATTAGAAACATGGTAAAGATTTTCCTGTGGAGACACATGGAAAAATATTAAAGTAATCAAGCCAAGTCCTCAGCAGGATTTAATAAAACATCACAGAGCTTACCCTACAATCATCACTGAACACTGCTGATCATTATAGTTTCAAACCACTGAGCTGAGCAATTCTCTCCTGGTGCAAATTGCTATTGCTCCCATTGATTTTAAAAGGACTACAGAGCTGATGATAGTTAAGGTTTGGGTTTACTTAATTAGAGAAAAAATTATCAGGGAAGGAACTAATAGAGGGGGGTCTTTTTTTTAAGAAGCAGGATTTGTACATGGAGTATTTGAGACACATTTACTAATCATTTAAGATAAATGATATTGATGTTAAAAAGAAAAAACTGAAATTTGAAGTGCTGAAATGAAAACAATTTGCTTGAGGGAAATGTTTGGGAATAAGGATCAACGTCTTTCTGACACAAGGATTTGGGAATGTAGAACAAAAATCCAAGGCTTTGTCCCAACTAGAGCACACTCACTGAATCAGTAGGAATGTGGTAGCTTAACATTTATGTAAGTTCCATTGAACTCTAGTTGGGACTAACACTTGGATTTATACACATACATTTAACTGGAATGATGCCCTGAGATAACTGTAGACACATAGATGCAAACATATAGAAGCAGTCACTAGTATGCTGTGCTTCAACTTAAAGGAAAATATTGTACCCACAGTCCTCCTGCAATGGCTGTAAAGCAGGTTTGGGAAACTATGGAGATACTGGGTGACAGTTTTCACATCTGCACTCAACAGTATAACTGACGTTGCATCTTTCCTGCTGACCACCATTTTAGATGATCTGGGACCATTTTTTTTTTCAGCTGAATAGCTTGGGGCAGAGACTCAGATTGAATTCATTGCATTTGTGGCTGGTTTTTAGCTGCTTTTGCCAGTTTAGTGGTGAAAAAATCACTCAGAAATCAGTGACTTTTAAAAAGGAGGAGATTATGGGGGACTTTAAGAATTGCTGAGTTGCTACAGAAGCCACAGAAGTATAGCCCAGGGGCTGCATGATGCTTTTGGACCACACTTTGCCCACCCTGACTGTCCAGAAACTGGCCACCTTTATGAAGATAATGTAGGTCAGTTTCAAATACTAGCCTTCTTTCTGCAGTGGGGAGTTAGAGTACAAATTTTCAAGTAACTATAAACGATACATTCCAAGCTCTTTGCTTATAACACGCATAACATCTAGACCCAATTAGACCCTACTGTTACCTGATTGTGTCCCTTTTTATAAAAGTCAATGAATGTCATTTCTGGAAGGATTGGGGCAGGGAAGTATTTCCTGGCTTAACCCATTGCAACCACATCCCTTCCATGAAAGAGTTGCATCTTCTCATTTTTTGGAACATTTATGAAAATATTAAGTCTCAATTTGAATTTGCACTTTCAAAAAATTCCTAATGTAATCAAATGTTTCAGTCTTTTGTGTGTTCACTTAGGAGCAAAAGCTATAATATTGTTTATTCCATCCTGAGCTGTATTTGTAGTCAGTCTGAAACAGAAGAATTCCCTTGGAAAATAAATCTAGAAGCTAACTGAGCATTTGCAAGCATCCAGCTTAATATGACTATCAGAGACAGGTGGATGACTTATACTGCTGAAATGCCTGTGCATATGTGTGTATGTGTGTAATATTGTCTGGTCACTAAACTTTTTTTAAAAAAAAAATCATTAATTGTATGAAAAAATTAATGTGATAAACATTGTACCACAATATTGTACCACAATATTATATTACACATATACATACAATCAAATGTAATACATTGAAGCATTGTCATTGCCTCTAAAAATAAAGAAGTCACCTTAAAATAAGATTAATGAACCTTGTCAAAGGGAAGCTGATCTTTCAGTGGGCAAAATGTATTGCAAAAGTTAGAACTCTATATTGCATCTCCTTACTAATAAATAGAACAAAAGTTGGACATTGATAAATTTCCCCTGTAGGGAATGTTATTGCAACAGATGGTCTCCAAATATGTGACTTATGTAAAAGGCATCACTTGCCAGCCATTTTTATAATAAAATCTTAACTAAAGAAAATAAGCGCATTACAATTATAGACCTTAATTGTCTGCATAGTTATAATAGAACATCTTTTGAACATTAAGTTGAACAAAGAAGAAAAAAATGTTAATGAGCCCAGTACCTAGCTAAATGGTGCATGACAGAGAGTAATCATGTATTTTTCTAAGAACTCTTCAAAGCACAATCAGCCCCCCACACACACCTTAAATTATTTTATTACAATGTCTTCTTTCTAAGCCCTGGTTCCATTTTTTTCCTGCTCATTTTGCTCATGTTGCCAAAGGCTCTATGAATAATTGTAAATATTACTATAGGTACATTTACTTTAATTAGTGCCACTAACACAAAATATCAATTGGGGGTCAAATGCTGGATTACAGAAAAGTGCCTTCTGGGGGGGTGGAATTTGGGGCCAATGTGTCCTATGATTTGAATTGCTACTGCTGTGTCTGGCTTGCTCACTCCCAAGCCTATTCCTTCAATGCTATTTCTCCCTCAACATTATGTTGTTTTTGTTGTTGTTTTTCCCCTAGCACACTTTAATATACTTTTTTTTCAGTGATTCCTGTTTCTATTCACTGCTGAATTGTGTCTAGCAATAAAACTCTAAATACTGAAAATGTTTTTCAAAGTTGTACATCCTCGCAGTGGTTCTCAACCTGTGGGTCCCCAGATGTTTGTGGACTTCAGCTCCCAGAAGCCCCAGCCACTATGGTCAATGCTCAGGGCTTCTGGGAGCTGAAGTACACAAACATCTGGGGATCCACAGGTTGAGAACCACTGCATCTATAGCAAAACCTTCAATTTTGATCTCAGGTGGGATAAAGAGATTTGTAAGTGAGAAATCCAGGTTCTTCTCCCTCTTCCCTCTTACAATTGGTGTGGTCGGTCAGCCATTTTGGGTGGAAGGCTAATTTTCAATCAAAACCTCCACAATTGCACAGCTGTGTATAACCACGCAGCTTCTTTCTTTTAAATCTTGCATTCCTACATAGCTTCACATGAATTCACCAGGGCTGATTCATACTATGCTGTTATAGCAATAGCAATAGCATTTATTTCTATACCACCTATCAACTAGTGTTATCTAAGCGGTTTACAATGTATTTTAGCTAATTGCCCCCAACAAGCTGGGTACTTATTTTACTGACCTACAAAAGGATGGAAGGCTGAGTCAACCTTGGAGCCTGGCAGAATCGAACTCACAACCTTGTGGTTGCAGTACTGGCATTTAACCACTGTGCCACCAGGGCTCCTTTTATAGCATCGTGATTCCACTTTACCTGCCTTGGTCCAATCCTATGCAATCCTATGCAATACTGGGATTCACAGTTTAGGGAGGCAGTGGGGTGTGAATCCCAGCATCCCATAGGATGGAACCATGGCAGTTAAAACGGGATCATAGTGCTATAATTGTGTAATGTGAATCAGACCCGTTTTTTAAAAAGGGAAACTGAACTCCCATTTAAGGATGTAAACCTTCGCTTATTTCGTTCTTGTACACAATGAAAAATTTCAAAACTTTTCTCCTGGATGAATGAAATTGGAGAGTTTTACACATTTTAATTCTTTTTTTTTTCAGAAAAGGGGAAAAAATGTACACATGACACTGTTTTCTGTTCTTATACAGAAATACAGTGAATTTAATGCAGAAGCCTTGTTTTCTGCACAAAAGTCCAACATGTTGTACAATCAAATTTTCACCGAAAAGTTCTGAAAGTCTTGTGGTGGCTGCCTATTTTTTTCTAATAGGGTATGTCAATGTTCTGAGACACCTTTTCTCATTGAGGACAAGAAATTATTTATAATCTTGCTCCAACATCTTTCAAACCGTTTCTGTTCCTCTCTCAATTGCAATTAGAACAGTCTTCATTATTTTGTGGCATGTGATCATGTTTAGCTGCAATGACTACTGCACTGTCTTCATTAACGTGCAACCTTAGAGTAACAATTTGGAGGGAAAAATATCAACACTTCTGGCAAAAACAGGGTTGGGACATTAGTATATATTCCACCTAGGTTTTACACAAAGTGCAGTGTTCTGTAAACCTTAATTTAGTAATAATCTTAACTTAGTAAAATAGTAATAAATAGTAATAATTTAGTAATAATCAAGAAAGATCCCTTAATTTTTATTGGTCTCCTGTGAATATGACAGAGTCTGGATCCACATCTTTGTCTTGAAATAATCTTGCTTACATTATTTTTTCTCTATTGGGGAAGTCCTAAACACTCCTATAAAACCACGTGTTGAATTAATGCTGGCATATATTCAGAAATGCATGAACTGAATATGTGGCCTGCAACACCCCTGACATACTCCCATAGATGCATGTTACAGAAGAAGATCCACCATTATGTGCTAATGCAGATCTTTTCATACAGATTTCTTGGGATTCTTCAGATTATCCACAATGCGTTAGTGAGCAGTTCAGATCAGATGGCAGTCACATTTCTCACTATAATTACTGACACTCCTTTATTCCAGTCCCAATGAGAGATTTCCCAACTGATCTGATATTTTGGGGAAACCTGGTGTTTCGTTGCTGCTACTTGAACTCTTTGCTTATTTGCCAAGTGGTAAAATGATGTATCTGGAGCATCTTGGCAATGAGATACAAACAAGGATTTTAAAAAAAAACAACACCTGTGGTGAAATCTAAGGAAACGGGATAGTGATTACAAAAAATATTCACATTTTCTGTATCATTATATCACCAATCATTAACTAACAGCGCTCAACGGAATGTACATGAATTTACCTGTGTGCCTTGTCTAGCTATTACACTTTTGTACAGATACCCAAAACACCAGAAGGGAGGTGATAGGCATACCAGTTGTCAGGACAAGGCGCCAGTTGATCATCACCACCCCTAAGGGAGCAAATGTTAATAAAACTAAATGAGGAAGGAAGGTTATAATATTTCAACAAGAAGAGCAGGACACAATAATAACAATTTCTCCATACTAAGCTTTAACATAATTTTGTAATGTGTGCTACAAATGAAGTGGAAATCCATCATTTAAAAATTGTGCAGCATTCACTTGTCACACTTCTCCATAGTTTATTAATCTAATATTTTAGAATGAGAAGAAGCAATCAACCTTAGTTGGGGTAAATAAAATATTTCAGTGACTGACATTTTTGAGGAGGAATTTATCAGTTCCCTTGCTAAAACACCAGCAAGTCCCATGGAACTCAATGAAGATTAGAATTAAGAATTAGTTTAAGAGTGCACCCTGTTAAGAGAAATATAAGCCCTGTCCTGATGACTATGAACTATGAAGGGGGATTCATGGCCCTCCCTCCTCTATGTGCCTGTCAATCACACATTTATTAGGACATCTGCACAAAAAGATGTTTTCATGTATGTTTCCATCACAGATATCTACAGTAGAAAACTGCACTGTGAAGACAAGGAACTTGAATGGAATCGGCTTACATGCTGAACTTGCAGTTCTTCACTCCTGTCATGCATCTATCAGAAGAGCTCATGCTTCTTCCTTGACTGAATTGGAAATCTGTTTTTGCATTCTAGGTGGAGACACACAAAGAGAAGTTCTTGAACATTTGTTCTGGAATGCTGCATTTGTACTAATGAACAAGAGTGGAAATAACCAGGAGGAGTGTTGACATATGTGTGTATGTGTGTGTGTCTGCCTGTGTCTGTGTGTACCTGTGTGTGTGTACGTACGTATGTATGTGTGTGTATATATATATTGTGTGTGTGTGTGTTGTGTATACACACACACACTTATATATATGGAAACATTCCCCCAGTTATTGGCATTACCAGGTGTTTTTTTTTCTCATAGATGATATTTGTTAGAAAGATTTCAGATCCTTTGTCTCTAATTCCTGAAACTGTCTTCTCCAGTACCTGTAACTTTTCCCCATATTCACCAATCCAATGTGCATTCAAAATTATTAACATACAGAAGTTGGGTTCCTGGAGGAATAGGCTGTCCTCCTCCTTGCTGCTAGACCTCATCTCCATAGCAACTGGCCTATTCAAGACAGACACAGTTGATTGAAGCCCAAGAGCTCTCTGGCTGAGAATTCTAAAGGCACATCCCTAAACTGCAAACCCCAAGATTCCATAGAATATTCTTATGCAGTCAATCATATGAGGTCTTCACCTGACCTGGACAAACAGACAAACTTCGACTTTTATGTTTTTTTTATATATATATATATATATATATGCCAAGATCCTGCATCATCAATGTAACTACAATGTCATACTTATGTCTGATGATGCCCTACCCAAGACACCTACCTTTTCAACTTGACATAACTCCAGCTGAAAGGTTTCTATGCCATTAAAGTTTGGGGCACCAAATTGTATCTGCAGCATTCTTCCAGTCACAGAGTACTTCAAGAACAAGGCAGCTGCAGAGACTCCTTGGAATCCTGTCACAACTATTTATCTCCAAGAACCAGTACGGCACTACAGAAATCACTTCTCAATACCCCAGTCTGCTATATGTTGGAAACTCTTCCAGGGCATCCAGCGAGATGCTTCCAGGGTAAAAATGTAGTTTTGGGGAGGTCACATTCAGTCATTAACAAGTATAAATTGGAATCCCCAGCAGTTGTAATCCAGATGACAATCTTTTAACTACTGAAAAGGATGCTAACCATTGATTTCACACCTCTCAAGACTAGAAGTAAGATGAAATGTATCTAGCCTCAAAAATCCATCCATATTCAAGTCTTATCATACCTTTTGACAAAGAAAAATAACTACACAAATCCATATATACATCTGAAAAAAATGTGTACCACTAAAAATGTGTATATTTAAATAAATACAGAGTGCTATTCTGTTGGTTAGTCCCAAGTAGAGTTAACCCATTAAATCAAAAGCCGAATGTTCAGTTAACTCTTTGGTAAACCAAACTGATTCAATGAATCTACTTTAGTCAGCACTAACAATAGGATTTAGTCTATACAAAAATGAATTTAATCAATGTGGAAAGTACTATGGTACATGATATTTTCAAAATATACATGTATAAGAAAATATGTACTAAAAATACACACAATTAAAATGAAATACTCACAGATATATGCGCATATATCCATTTGAGAAGAAAACAAAAATGTTTAACAATAGCTCAGAACTGGATCATTACAAAAATGCCAGTGGTTTTCTGAGAAGAAGAAGAACAACAGATTTACATCCATAATCATGCAATCATGTTCATCTGGTAAAATTTCAACCCCATCCCATTAGAAGCAAGGTTTGGCAGGGTGTTTAAGCAACTTATCATTGGCAAAGAAACCTCTGTCTATGTGGCCAGTCTCTGTTCCTTTCCCTGCAAAGGGCTGTAATAGTAGCAGCATCTGAGGTTGATAGAATTATACATTATTGTACTCATAGTCTGCATGGCCCACCGTGGTCTACCCAGATCTGTAAAACTGCTGGTCCAACCAATAAGCACAGTGAGGTAGGTGTGTTACACCCCAGATTTTGAGGATCAAGGAAAGGCAACAAATTGCTGTTTATGTGGCTATTTTTACTTGGCCAACAACTAAAAGTAATACTGGTGGAACATAAAACTCTACCACTGTTGCTGCTCTGAGCTTCCATGTTCTTCAGAACTACAGCAACCAATTAGTGGGGTAAGGAGGCACCTACAAGCAGCAAGACTTCCTGACACTGTCCAGCTACAGTTGGGCAGATGACAGAAAGGAAGAGCAATCACTCTCCCAGACCTGTGGTGTATATCTTCTATTGGAAAAAGAGCTGTCCCTGGTTGCTCCTCTGCACCAAAATAGCGCCCACACATTTTCATACCCTCTCATTGGCTGTAGAGATGATTGTCGTATAGGGAGCTCTCAAGATTTGTTGTTACAGTGTGAATGGGTGTTGCTTAAGGAGACACTGAATATCTGACAGTGCAACATCTATCAAAACGCATGTTCTAACCTAACCAAGGGTTACACTGATCTATGTCACCAATAGCAGCTCATCAATTGTGATTTAATGGCCACAAAGGGGAAGAGGTGCCTCTAGCATTTTCTGCCTCATGAGCCCACATAAATTGGCTGAATTTAAGTACTACATATATCATCCTAGGTGAATTGGGGTAGGGGAGTGCATTTGGTTCTCTACCTCAGGCTTAAAATTGCATGTGCTGGCCCTGAGAAGAGTTAGGTGCACTAATAACAGAATAGCTATCTCAGTCTTAAATCTGTGTACCATGTTTGGTTGGCTAGGTTATTTCTTTTATCCCCTCCTTTGAGCTAGAAATGTTGTATCCCATCCCATAATGGTGTGTGCCATTATATCATGATGGTTCTATTTTTAACATCAAAGCAAGGTTTGAATGATCTTTTGGGACACTCACTGATTCCACTGATTTGTGGAAAAATCAGATCACACTGGCAACAGGAACCACAGGCTATGATCTTCAAAACATCTTTTTATATGTACTGTCTATGGCCCTTTCCGCACGAGGCAGTTAAAACGGGCCAAGGCGTCCTGGCGCAGAGGTCGTCCGCACCTTGGATCGGACTAGGTGTGGACTATTTAATTTAGTTCCGCACCTTAGTCCGATCCAACCCACCCCCAAGTGGTCCTACAGCATGCTAAGTAAAGACCAGAAAAATCAGGTCTTTCCATTTTCTGGAATATGTCGTTGCGTTCCTACTTACCTGTGCAGATGCACAGGCTCACACCAATGCGAGTCTGCGATCAGTGGATGGCAGGCTGTGGGTGTGGCCAGCATCAGTGGTTGGTCCACTCCCACGAAGACACTGGAAGCCGCCATTTTGAGCCGGAGTAGTGCACATCTGCAGACCTCGCACTGCTCTGGTTCGCCCTGCACTAATGCGGAAGGGCTCGAGACAGTGTGCATTACTTGGACCCAAGAAGAGCCAATAAGTAACGGCATGGAGCGATTCACTCGCCTTGTGCAGAAAGGGCCTATAAGAGCATTGGCCAACTGAAGCAAGCCATCTTTAGTCATTCTTAGCTGTATGGATATTAAGAAATGTTTATGAATATCTAAATGCTGAGACATTGAAAAATATACCTAGTGACAGATAAGAATGTGCACTGTTGTGAGAAATAATTGTGCATACAAGTAGCACTGTGAAACCTCTGATCTTTTATAGTCTATATCCTATGTAAAAAGCATACATGAGCAGTATGTGATGGAGGAAGTGGTTCATGTACAAATGTAGCAAAGTTGCATTTGACACATTTGAATAGTTGCTACTCAATAGTTTAAATGAATATGTTTGTGATGGCGATACAGGGCTAGATACCAAAAAGTAGCAAAGCACATCTGCACGTGTCTTCACTTGGTCTTATCAGGTCACACATCATCCCAAACACATGTTTTCACTGAGAGGACTGGGCAAGAAGAAAATTCTTGCTTCATGTTGTATGATGAATTGCCAGTAATGTCCCATAGAAAATATTGGGTCAGAAAAAACTAGGAAGAAAATAAACATGTTGGCTATAGAATTTTTCCTATCCATTCACTGGCTTAGGGATGGGGAAGCAATGCACTGTGGGAGGCACTTTTTGGGGGGTGCCGCTGCTCCATGCCTACCCCCCCATGTGCCGTCATTCTGCCCCCACACTCCATTGCCCCTACACATGCTGTCACCCCTCCCCCATGCACCATCACCCCCTCCCATGTGTGCCATTGCTCCACTCCCACTACTCCACCCCCACCCGCCCCTACCCCGCACAGGCCAAGCTACACCACTGTATTCATTGTTTTTGAAAAAGTGCATTTCTTATGTGTAAATAGTTTTTCTGCAACCTGGTGTCATAAAAAAGGAGCAGGGCTATATTTCCCAACATCCCCAGCTGTGATGACAATGTGGAAAACATTAGTTTGGGAAAAGGCTCTACTAAAATACACAATAATGCAAATAACATCAATACCTTTTTTTTTATTATTATAATCTTTATTCCTTTTTCACGATATAATACAAATCATTCGTAAACATCCATAAAACCCATTTACATCCTTCATTCTCTCCATTTAAAAATCTCATTTTCAACCCTCTCCTCCCGCCTCCCCCAACATTCTCCTACCATACATTACATCCACAATTCTTCCTTCCTCCTATTTCATCTGTGTTCCAACTCCAAAAAAAAAACAAACTCATTATTTGCGTATTTCCCCTTTAACCTTCCCATTCTGGGACATGACCTCTTTATCTGTGTTTTATATTTTATTAACAATTTCCGCGTCTTTTTTCTTGATTCTTTTACGATCTTACATCCTTTATTTATCTCTTTCCCCTTCTCTCCAGGGGCCTCCTTTTTTTTTTTTTTTTTTCATTTTCTTCCTCTCCTACTCCTCATTCTATTTTTGGGGATTCCATTATAAATTTTATACACTTACTATATATTTACTCACCATATCCCAACTCTCCTCCTGTTGTCTTTGCCTTCTTCCCTGAACCATACCAGTTAATCTATCCATCTCCTGCATTTCTGTCACTTTCACCAGCCATTCTTCCATTTGTGGTGTAATCTTATTTTTCCATTTCTGTGCATATAATATTCTTGCAGCTGTCACTAAATATAAAATTATTCTCCAATACTTCTTTTTTACTGTTGTCTCTATCTTCTGCATCATATTCAGCAAAAATAACTCCGGTATTAACGGTATCTTAATTTGTAACATTACCGTCATCCTTTCATGAATTTCCCTCCAATAATTCTTTGCTACATCACACATCCACCACATATGGAAGAATGTGCCATTTTCCTTACCACACTTCCAACATCTATTCTCTATTGTTTTTTGTATCTTATTCAATTTTGCCAGATCTAAATGCCATCTGTAAAACATTTTCAAATAATTCTCCTTTAAGTTTTGTGCTGCCGTAAATTTATTTGTATCCCTCCAACTACTCTCCCATTGTTCCAAATCCATTTCCCATCCAATATTTTTACTCCATTTTAACATTGTCTCCTTTATAATTTCCGTTTCCAATTCCCATTCCAACAATAATTTATATATCTTAGATATCATTTTCTTTTTTGAGTCTGTTATTATTTTCAAGAATGGATCTTCTTGTTTTTTCAAATCTATCCCCTCTGCCTTCTTATCCAATCTAAATCTTTCCCTCAATTGCCTATATAAAAACCAATGGCATTTTAAACCCTCTGATTCAATTTCTGTCCTTGATTTTAACTGACATTCTTCTGATTCCTCTATTATTATATCTTTATATTGTATCCATTTCTCTTGGGGGTCCTTCCACCTCCCGTACAATGCTTCATGTGGTGATAACCATTGAGGTTTTCTAATGTAATAATTTCTCTTAAAATCCAACCATATCTTTAATAATGCTCTCCTTATATAATGATTTAAGAAATCTTTATCGATTTTATATTTCTCATACCACATGTAAGCATGCCATCCCATCCGATTTCCTACTCCTTCCAGATTTAATATTTCCTCATCTTGTAACATTATCCACTCCCTGATCCATGTAAGACCACATGCATTGTAGTACATTTTAATATCTGGTAAACTAAATGCTCCTCTATCTTTACTTTCTATTAATAATTTCCACCTTATTCTTGGTCTTTTCTTTTCCCATATAAACTTTGTCAAATCCCTTTGCCATTCTTTAAATATTTTTTCATTGTTTATAATAGGGAGATTATGAAATAGAAAAATTAATCTAGGCAGCACATTCATCTTAATAGCAGAAATTCTACCTAATAAAGACAATCTTAATGAACTCCAGTTCTCTAATAATTTTTAATCTCTTTCCATGTCTTTTTATAATTGCTTTCAAATAATTCATTATTTCTCTTTGCTACCCAAATTCCAAGATATTTAATTTTGTTTTCTATTTTAAACCCTGTTAACTGAATCAAACTCTCTTCTTCCCTCTTAGTCAGATTTTTTGTAATAATTTTTGTTTTATCTTTATTAATCTTCAAACCTGCCACTTCTCCATATTCTTCCATCACTTTTAAAAAGTTTTCTATGCACTCTTCTGGATCTTCCAACATTATCAACATGTCATCTGCATACGCTTTTACTTTATACTGTTGTTTTTTAATCTTACATCCTTTTAATTTAGAGTCACTCCTAATTTCATTCAACAGGACTTCTAACGTCATAATGAATAGTAACGGTGATAATGGGCATACTTGCCTAGTACCTTTTTTTATCCTAAACTGTTTTGTTCTATCTCCATTAACTATAATTTCTGCCCTCTGTTCCCTGTAAATTTCTTTAATCCACTTTATAAATATTTTTCCCATGCCCATTTTGTTCAATATCTCTACCATAAAATCCCATCTAATATTATCCTAAACATAGATTACAAATTATTTGCAGGTATTTTGGCGGAAAGGTTAAAAAGAATATTACAGGAAGTGATACATAGAGATCAAAATGGTTTTCTACCGAATAGACAAATTAATAATAATATAAGAACTGTATTAAATATTATCGAATATTATGAGAAAAATAATGAAAAAAAAGTAGCACTGATTTTTGTGGATGCAAATAACATCAATACCTTTAACCAGGCGTGAAATCACCTCTTGCTCTAACTTGTGTAGTGGGTCTCAGTCCAAATGGGCTGTGGAAGAAACCAGCAGAGATACATATTCAAAATACAGTTTGTTTGTCCTGGAGTGGACAAACTTGCCAGTTTTGCTTGTTGCTGCATCTGATTTTTTTTTTTTTTTTTAAAGAATATGAAGTTGTTTCCTTCCAAAATTTGCAGATTTAGGTAAGGTCTTGTCAATATCACAATGAAATTAAATTCACATCCATCTATACTGGCCAAATTCAGTGAGAGCACAATTTACAACATGGAGAGAAACATGTTTATTTCTCTGGGAAAGCCTGCTTTTGAGGAGTAAATGTGTTAGTTTCTGTTTCTCTTAGACTTAACTTTTTAAACTCTCAGGTTCTCCTGAATATTAAAAAAATGAAAATTTTGGTATTTCTTTCTGGGGAAAAAAGGGGAATTGAAACAAGATTTTTCACCTGTTCCCTAAGTTAGGCAGACATATGACACTCACAACTGCTTCAGAAAGTAACATGCTTTAAATTGTATTTAATCTCTTACATTCTGTACCTGGCATGGAGGACCAAACATGTAAAAGTCATTGTTTTCTGCCTCCCAATTCAAGTAAAGAGACAGAATACACAACAAATCCCATAATCCCCAGCCGATATGAGCCATGATGAGCTCCTCCCTGCCGCCTTGCCTTCGCAGATATTCATTCTGCTTTTGCAGAAAAGAGGAGAAAGTGAGAGGTGGGCAGACTTTAGCTATTTGGATTTCTGAAGTGTTTCTGTCAAGTACTAAGCAAAAGAAAAACTTAGGGTTTTTCAAGCATTCAGCAGGAACACTTGAAAAACTCCTAATGGTTTTCAGGTGAGTCTGAGGATGAGAGAAGGAGGGAGTGTTCACACATCACTAGCGCAAACAGGTGCAGAATTGGTTCTTTACAGAACAAAAAGCCTGCTTTCTTCCTCTGTTATTTCTTTTTGCCTGACCTAGGAAGATAGCCTTAGCAGTCCTTTAAGGAAAGCTAATTATATGGGCCCTTTAAAACTCCTTTTTATGTCTTTTTACTTTTCTCTGCTCTTTTATTTGTCTCTGTTACCAGAAGCTGTCAAAGAAAGTAATCTTGCACAATAAAACGGAGATTAAAAGCAGACTGGTTCTGTAATTCTAAAGAAATTCCAGGTAGTACATTTTATAGACAGCCTCCATATCAGCAATTTATAATTAAAAAAGGGAGAGATAAACCCTTTTTTAATTTAAATTGGGAGTTGACAGAACAAATATTTGTAAGGGACATTCATTATGTGAAAAAAAATAACATAAATATTCCTTCTGAATAGTTAAGCAATTATAAAATCTATTATTGTACCAAAAAAAAAAAAATGCTCTGTGTTTTATCTCGACCTGTATTAAGCTCTTGGGGGAGGAAAAAAACACATGGAAACAAACAAAGACTTTCACAAATTGATTATTTTACAGGTCTCACAGTCCACCATTGCACTCCATGTTTATAAAAGTCAAATGTCTAAATGACCATTTTTATAAAAGACTATGTATATACCCAGCATTGCCCAGGATTCTGTTTTTCTCATAAGTAATACTTGTTAGAAAGATTTAAGACCCCGTGTCTCTAATTCCCCAAACTGACTTGTCCAGTACCTGTAACTTTTCCCCATATTCCCCAGTCCAATCAGAGTTATTAACATACAGTGGTTGGGTTCCTGAGGGAATATACTCCTCTCCTCCTTGCTGCTAGGTCTCATCTCCATAGCAACTGGCCAGGCCCAAGAGCTCTCTGGCTGAAAATTCTAAAGGCCCCCTCCCTAAACTGAAAATCCTAGGATTCCATAGAATCTTCTTAGGCAGCCAATCACATGAGGTCCTTGCCTGACACAGCCAATCATATGATGTCTTCACCTGCCTGACACAGACAAACAAACTTTGACTTTTATATATTAGTAGATAAATTTTAGCACTTTGAATGTAAAGTTTAAATATTAATTGGATAATGGTAGACATTAGAAATTGGGAAAAAAATCAATTAACTACCTTAAAAATGAAAAATTAAGATTGTTTAATTGGGTTAATTGCTGATTGAATATAGATGCTGGGCCAAGCCATGGCAAGAAGGTTGGCAAGAAGGTTGCCACCGTTGACCTTAGGTCACTTTTTCTTCTTTCAGAGCTGCCTGACTCCAGTCTGGAATTTTCCCCAACATAGACCACAAAATCCAGAATATGAAACAGAGGACACCCAACACATCAGGAAACTTTCTGGCTGGGAAAGGCTATCCCAAAGCATAAGATCCTATCTTACAATCTCTTCAATTCATTTTGTGGCTTGTTTGTATATCTCTTTTATTTCCAACAACACGTACACTTCCCTCACTCTTCAAATACCTTATCTTTTGAAGGACTATAAGGACTTATTTATTTCAATTAAAAACACTGTTCCACCTCAACTATAGAAGTAAGTGGAGAGTTACAAAGATCAGTCACTGATTCAAGAGTAGAGAATTATTAATCATGAATATTCTGAGAGTTTCTATGCATACGTGGAACATTTTTCTGTACAATTGAATCACAGCATTTCTTTTGCCTTTCTGCTCTTCTCCCTCTTTCCATCCCTGTTGCTGTCTTCCCAAGAAAATCACACGTATTAGCCTTAGTAAAAACACAGCCATGTGGCAGTATTTCTTCTCATGAGGCAGCAGACCTTCACATTTTACTGACTGTGACAGAAGAAGAGACATCTTCCCTAACAAATTCTAATGGCCACTATTGTTAAATATGACATTAAGTGGGAAGTCCAGTAAGTTAGGGGGAATGGCTTGAAAATCCTAGTGAATCAATACATTAATTAGCAAGTTGATTCCAATTTCTGGTTTAAATCCAAAGCCAATACGAGCAGCTGAACACTACTACAACATCAATTTTTCTCTTTCCCTCTCCCTACAGCTTTCTCTGTGCCCTCAAACTTACTCCAAAGAGGTTCTCATCTGTCCAAAGATGTCTTAAAGGGTGCATGAGACACTTAAGAGGAGAATGAGGGATGAGCACCATTAAAGTCCTAAGTGCTTTTGCCTCTGATATCTGAAAGAATATCTCATCCGACACAATCCTGTCTGTTCAGGGAGATTTTCAGTATACCATAATTGTGAGAGGTATACTATGTATTCGTGAAACACAGCACTTTCTCTTAGGTGGTAGCTCAAATTTGGAACAACCTCTTGAGATATTCAACCAAATTAAAATATTCTCACTTGCTCGAGATCTTTCAAGAGAATTTTGAAATTTTAAAAGCGAATCAAGTTCACAGTTTACATTGATTTTAGGTTGTTTTTTTAAAAAATTATTATCAAACAAATACCTTATATAATAAACCATCTATAAATATCCCACAGTCATAAACTGTGAAAACTACCCAAACATAAAAACTTCAAATGATTACATAAATATATAAAAGCAAAAGCAATGCAATCTATTTCTTTGCATTATTTAATTGGAAATTAATCATTTTATGTTTAATCATGGGGCTAACTTATTCCCAAATAAGCATGCAAAGGACTGCAACCTTTACACCTGGAGATCTGTAGCTGACTTGTTTAATTTTGGCAATACATATCAGCGTATGTGATAGCTGCCCTTTTATCATGTAGTTACAACAGAAAAATAATTCATATATAAAATACAGATTGCATCAATCTTTCTCAGAGTAGATGATATCATTTAAATCTGATGAACAACTTGGTTCCCAAGAGGTTAACTTTAAGAAATTTAAAGCCAGTGGAGATTGGTGGCTCCCATATCAATGGGTTGGTGAATCTGCTCTGGGTTTTAGTCTGACTTTTAAAGGAATATCCACGGGACTAAATTCTGGTGATACACTTCAGCATTTTGGATAGCATCATTAGAGTTCAGATCAAAACCTCAGATCTAGAATATTTGCCATTCCACTTACATGGAAGCTACAAGCTTTTCTTGTTTAGAGTGTGGTTAAAAACAGTCTGCTTCTTCTTTAAAGCAAGACCTGTTGGGCATGTCACCAACACTTCTTGCCTCTAGGTTACCAACTGGAGGCTAAGACTGATTTCACACTTTGGGACTTATGTTGGAGTCCAGAAACTACTAACACAAATAAGACTAGTAAGATCATATTTCAGATCATTATATTTCTCCAGTTCTTGACAAACAACTGGGCTGGCATGCCATTAGTCAGTCAGTCAGTAAGTTAAGACTTATAACCGTGTAACCTTGTTTTCTATTCACATTTATGATCATAGTACCATTGTCATGATTGTAATTGCCCCTCAAATCCATCTTAAAATCCAGCCAGCTGTACCAAGGGGCATAGTTCTTCAGTGCTGGCAAGTGGGACTGTTACCCTGTTCTATGGGGGTCCCAGGAGGGACACCTAAATAACCATACAGTATAACACAACCTTGGGGGAAATTAGCTGGAGCACTCACTTAAGCTAGCAAGAGGCAGGGTAACTTAGCAGGATCTTGCAACCCAGCGTCTATGGAGTCAGGTCAGTCAAGCAGCCAGACGGGTTTAAAGTAATAAAAGTGATGTTTTATTGAATACAGACAAATGTTGAGGACACCACAGCCACACGGATAACAATCAGAGATTGAGTTAGGGAGAGGGATTTTCAGAGGGAAATGGGTGATACAACACCTGTCTTGTAGTCCTGGACCTTAGGAGAGAAGCCGGAGATGCAGAGAAGAAGCTCAGCTCGATTAGCTGAGGGGAGCTCGCCAAACGAAACGGCAGCAAGGCGGGATTGAACTCTGGAGCAGGTCGAGCGATCCGAGGAAGGTCTCGAAATCAGGAGTTTTTATAGGGTGAACTGTGACTGCAGGCTATGCCTTAATCGAGGAACAACAATGAGTTTTGGGTGTGAGACAATGTCTCAGAAAGGTCACAACTTTGCATGATGGAATCAGAGCCGAATTAACAATAGTGTGGCCAGTATGCAAATACGCAGCACTTACCAGTGGACAGCACAACCTTTGTCCAGTAGCCTGCTCGGGGCAGGAGGCTTTTGTTAGTATTGCACATATGTAATGAGGTGTTTGCCGGAGAGGTCCCTGAAGCGACGAACCGGCTTTATCTGGCCTGCCTGAGTGGAGGATGGAATGTCCAGCAATTATCAGCCGTGCCTTTTTGCACGCTTGTCCAGTGGCCTTGCAAACATGTGGAGCAGGGTGGTGGAAGAAAGCCGAATGGTTTGATATAAAAATGATATCTAGGAGTGTCCCCAAGGAGGTCTAAACTGCAGTAACAGGGCACTGAAGGATGACATATATATAATGTCCTCTTGCCAGTGCGATGTGCCAAGAAGTTGCAACAGAATCCTGCAGGAGTTTCTGCTTCTCCTCAGCACATAACTGGTAGGAATGGTCTGGACACGTAATCATTCAGCACTCTTCTCACCAGCACTGCAGTCGTTATCGCTTGCTGCAGCTGGCTGGATTTTAAGCTAGGTTGGAGAAGGGGGTAAAACCGAGAAATATGTAATAGTCACATCATGGCTACATCTTCGATGCAGGATCTCAGCTATGATTTATAAATATTCACCCTGACAACACCCAGTTCAGGACTTTTCTGAATATGTGCTTTTGTACAAAACCCACATGGTTTTTCCTTTGTTTCTTTTTTTGTTTTGTTTTGGGCACTTTTTATGCAAGAAACCTGCTCCCCGCCATACACACACACCATACCACATTTCAGAGAGAGCAAGAATGCAATTTTCTGAACAGGAAACTGTGCGGAGATCAAGGATGCCTTTTTCCTTTCTTTATTAATGTGTTTTTAATTACTGCAAATGCAATTATGTTTTCATATTATAATTAGCTTAATTGTGCTTTAGTATTATAGCCATTTATGTCTCTGCATCTTTTTTTTTTCCAGGTAAATTTGTGAGCTCTCAATTTTTGGAGAAAGATAGGACAACAGTATACCAATCTACAGCTTAGTTTGGGAAGTGCAAACCAGCTCATTTGGCTTAAAAATGAGAACCAAAACATCCCTAAGCATTCCTAGTCACAATTTATGGAGACTATTTGAAGACACATGACCACAAACAAGTTCCAAGTTCCCTAGTTCCAACTAGGGTAGACTTACTGAACCCAATGCTGAATTGTGAGTGAACATCATTATATAAATCTCATTGATTCAGTCAGTCTACCCTATTTGGTAGTAACAATAGCATTTAGGTCGTAATTTGTCTTTACCATGTCCTGTTTGTAAATGTTCTAGGAGTATGTGGCTGTTCCCTGATGAAAATGAGAAAGCTCTGAAGGTGTTTGCAGAACTTTTCTTCTAGACTGTAACTGATTGCTCCTGGACACAATCCAGCCCACAGCTTTGTACACTTAAGTCCTATTAAAATCAAGGGAACATAAGCACGTGCAGGACTGGGGTCCCTGTGTTTGATCCTATTTGCTTGAGAATAATATGATCATTACAGCATTTATAACAAATGATAGATGATAAATGACAGATGGTTGATGATAAATGATTAATATGAATCAAAGGTACGATTTATTAAAAACAACAACAGGCTCACAGAGGAGCTACAGGAAGACACTGAAACCAGCTGTCTTCAAGCTGACAATAGCCAAGAGAATTCTTTTTGTTTTGACAAAAGCCTTTTTTCCCCTGATCTCAGAGGTTCGAGTTTAAAGATTGATCTGAGCTGCAGATGCTCAGCTTACCTCTTATGGATAGAAGCAATTTGCACATCTTTAATTCCCTCAAAATGATTTGGAGGAATTAGTGCGATTCAACCACATAAAGGCACTTTAGGACATAAATTGCACACATTTAAGTTTATGGAATATGATCTTGCTGTTTTGGACAGTGGGGGCTGGGGGAGGAAGCCAGGCACAGTTTCTTCAGCGCATTTTTTTCTCTAATAAAACACAGATCCTGAAAATTATTGACAGGCAGAAATTTCAATTCTGATGAGCCAGACTGAAAACATGCTTTGATAGGGCAAAAATAGCATCCACTGAGGAAAGTTGTGGGGAGAAGAGGCTAAAAATTACTCCTTTTTAAAAAAATAGGCACAGCAGATATCGAATTCAGTTTATTATTTTATATGACATTGCTGTCATTGGGAATTTAGGCTGATCTTTGTTTTTCACTTCATTTTTATAGCATTTTAAAATGCATTTATGCCTGCAGATGGCTAAAAGATAAAGCTACGAACCAAAGTGCCCGACCCTTCTATGATTAACAAACAGGAAAATTGTTTGATGACAGTGAGGAAAGGGGGAAGGGAGATCAATCTAGATTTGTTTTTAAAAGGAGAAAAAATGGGAATTCATAAAAAGTGCTATTTGTTGTCGTAATTGGAATCATCCTGTAGCTTAAAATGCAGGGAGGGAAATATCAAAAGCACACAGAAATGTACATAGAGGCGAATATCTTTTTTGTCTGCTGTACTCGTTTGATAGTTTGTTTTAGATGGTTGTGAGTAGGTCAAAGTACAGGGTATAAATTATGTGAGTCTTGGATGGAGAAATATTCCCACAGTCACATGCCTCTCTAGAGGGGGACTTGAATGTCCTGCTTTGACTAAAATGGAAGCAGTCATGGAAATATCAAGGCATTCTACTCTAGCCTCCTGTTCTGGGAATGCAAAGTGGTCTGGATCTGAGCCACGCCAGAAATTTACTCATCATTCCTAAATCAAGTGCAGCAGTTCCACAACTTTTTCTCCATTAGAACAGTTTTAAAATATTTTTATCCCCCGCCCCCACCTTTTTTAAACCTCCCCTACCAAAGAATTACCAGAGCCCAGGCCAAAACTTGGGCCATTTGCACTCTTGGACTACTATTCCCAGAATTGTCCAGCCAGTATGGCCATTGGGCATGCCGGCTGAGAAATCCTAGGAATTGTTGTACAAAAAAGGAGGATGAGGAGCACAATCAGCAATATTATTTTTGAAAGTTCTGGTCCAGATTGTATTTCTCCACGCTGGGGTGGGGCACTGAGTTTGGAGTATAGTAACTCTAGGGTAGGGTGTATACAGACAAGTATACAAGTATACAGACATTCATCTTTGCCTATAAAAGCCAGTGAAGCTGACCTGTGTTTCACGTGCTGTGTTTATTTTGTTTCTCTCTCTCTCTCTTTCTTTTTTGAAATTCACATGGAAGTTTTCAATCTCTTTCATGAGAAGGATAACACCTACCTGCAAATTGTGCATCAAAACTGTGAAATGAGTTACAAACACAACAAAATATATGGTATTCAAAAGCCATGCAAATAGAGGGAGAGAAAGAGCCAAAGATCTTCCTCTCCTGGATCAGTGTTTGGTTTCTTATCTTTTCGGTGCAGATATCAATTTAAAAAAAAAAAGGAATAATAAATGCAGTATAAGGTAAAATGAAACAAATTGCTGGAAAGCAGAAGCAATGAAGCTGACCACTTGTCCAATATTAACAAACAAGCTAAAGATCACATCTACTATAAATGCAAATTCCATTGTTCCACTCAGAATGAACAGCAGAACAATGGCCTGACTCACTAGAAGGCAGCTTAGTATATTAATAGAGTTTGGACTATAAAGATACTTTAAAACATTTTGAATTCAAATCTGTACTCAGCTGTGATGTTTGCAAGGGAGCAGCATCCTAATCTACTTCACAGAGCTGTTGTTAGGATGAAAAAGAAAGGCTTGAGGGTGAGCCACCCTGAATACTTTGAAAGAAGAAATAAAACTAAAATGTTATAAAATACGGTAGAATTTGTAGCACTACACAGTGAATCTGGTTTTATTGGATCTCAATGACGGTTTAGTAAGTGTCCACTGGAATGGCTAATCATTCTAAACTGATACTGTGTCTGCAACCAGTGCTTAACCATAAAACATCCCTAATTTACATAAAAGTTTTTGTTGAGTAAAATGTGGCAGAGTTGTGCAGTCTTAAGAGTTCTCTGAAATGATACAATCAGGATATTGTCTCTGTAAATAAGCATTCTCACTCCTAAAATACCTTTAAAAATAAATAAGCCTTTCTCATTAAGATGAGAATAGCTTTTGAGTCAGCACACAGAGAAAACAATGTTATTTAGTACTTCTTCAGGCTCAGTTCCAAGGGAATTTTAGGAAATGGCTATAATTTGAATGCACTAGAGAGATGAGATGCATTGGGATAAAAATATGTTACCTTCTTTCCACCTAATACAGATGAGATTTGCTCTAAGGACAAATTAATGCATCCTGTCACAATACATTCCTTAACCTTATTATGAAAGTCTACCTCTACCCATCATCTCAGCTTCAACACAAATTGCACAACCAAATTAAGGTGCTTGCTGATGCATCACACAGAGCCCAAGTTTGTCATCATCCTCATTCTGCTTCTAAGTACATTTGATCCTCATTGGTATGGACAAGTCAAATTCATTGCACAAACGCAATCTTGACAGCACATTAATATATTCTAGCTTTCAGAACAGAATTAAAGAACCAGAAGTCTATGCAAGCAACAGCTTAATGGTAGATAAAATGAGGTTCAAACACTTAGACATTCCAAGTGTAGGAAGCCCATGATCCAACACAGTTATGTATTGCAATGCTATGCAGTCTCAACCAAGAGTAAGAATTAACCTCATTTAACACCAAGAGTAACACCACTGAACCCTGCAGGTTTTACTTATGAATCAACATGCATAGGACTGGACTATAGAGCATATCATTTTCTTCCCTGGATTGTGGCCAAAGGCTGGATTTTTAAAATCCATTTTCAAAAAGTCAAAGCATGTTTTCAGATTAACACATCTCTGGTCTTATGCTATTTGTGGATGAATGAACTTTGTTAACACATTCCAGAAATAGAAGAGACCCATTTTAAAGGTGTATTCTGGCAGTGTGAATTAAATCTGTGGAGAATATAAAAACCAAATTAAGGTAGCAACCAAACAAGCTCTTACACCAGTTAATGAAGTGTGAATGGCCCTGTCTCTTCCAGTTGTTTTAAACATTATTTGGTTGGTGCTTAATGAAGGTAGTAAATTATTTGTTTTTGCTGTACTGTTTAGATTGCACATTGTTGAATTTGGTTATCGATATACTAAAAGAAATAACGGCTAAGATCCTTCATCAGAGGCTACAATATGTAACTTTCCAATGACGGAGCTACATTGCTGACCTGACTAGCTATGCTAGTGAACTGTAGTGATGCACAATCAAGCACCATGCAAGATATTCAATTGTGCAATGGGGCTCTCAATGCATCTGGACATATTGGGATACACTATGCATCTAGAGACATTGTGCTGTGGCCACACCACTAGTTTAATTTGCAAAATGGACCTGATGGCATAGCTATGTCTTTGCTCCCTGCTTGAGAATAGAAACTTTGCACAAGGGCACAATTCAGCTTTCTACAATCTTAAGTCAGTTTACAATGGCATAACTTCCCAACAGGATGCCTGACAAAGTTTTTAACAAAGGAATCCTGTATATCTGTTCAGAAGCTGATAAGTTAATGTCTTCCAACCTTCAGTACTCCAAATGTTTCGAATGTCAGTTCCCAAAATCTCTGACCATTGGAAATGCTAGCTAGGACTTCTGGGAGTTAAAGTCTAAAACATCAGAATACAGATGTAATTCTTCTCAATGCGTAATTCTGTTAATGAGTAATTCTAGCAACTTTCTTGTTATGTCAAGAAAGACTTCAAAAACAGAAGACTATTCTGAGCAAAAGTAGTGTATGACATTTTTATACAAAAAAGTTTCTGATAAATCATATTTCTGTTCAGAAATATGATTTTTTTCACAGAAAATGAAATTTCCTCCACTAACAATATTGGTTTGGGTCCAAAATTACCCCAATGTGCAAATTCTGTAGTATAAGTCCCAAACTGCAAAGATTTTGCAAGTCTTGGAATTTCTCCATTAAGTCTCCCAACAATTAACAGTGCCTTTTTTCACCATTTCTGAAATGTTTTTGAATATTATTCCCACCCCTTCCTCGAAAGAACTAAAGTTTGTGAATCACTGATATAATTTCGTTCCATAGATTTTTTTGACACTGGGTTGGATCCATTTAATTATATTTAAGAATTTGCTTACATCAGATTAATTGATTGTATTGTCTGTTTTAAGTAAGACTGAGCTGGATCCAAACACTTTTGTTGTCCAAAAATTATGTTGCATTTATATTTATATATATATTTATATTTGGGATGATAATGTTCATTATCCTATGTGGGAAAGTTGTCTAATGAGGACCATGCCCTATAACTTAGTAAGGCTTAATTCCAATTGCTAGCCCAGCTAAAGTAGATCCATTCGAGCAATTGCTGAACAGTAGGATATATTTTCCATTGAGTCTTCTCTAGCTAGGTTTAGTGGTTGAATTTTGACCTAAAAATCTTTTAAATAAAGAAAGCCCCATTGAACAGCAGGCAAAATCTTCAAAGACATGAGAAGAGAAAGGCACAAGGCCAGACTGTGTACGACTGGGGCAAGTGCCTTTTACTTACAGCAATGATATAATAAAATATGAAAATGCTTGCACAGTGTCAGCAACCTGTCAGCTAAAGTAAAATCATATTGCCTTTACTGTGCCCACTAATGAAAATTTTAAAAAGCTAACAATGACTATATAAACCTTTTTCCTTTGTAGAAAGTATTCAAGAAAAGGTTATGTGAATTAATTTGCAAGCCTGAAAATCTACACAGCCCATTGGCAATTATTGTGACTTGTGAAGCTGGTGAATATGTGATGGAACAATACATCAATTTACCTGCTATAGGTTATGCAAGGTCAGCCAACACCTCAAACTGAGGGTGACTCTATTTTAAGAACTACTTTTTCACATTATGCATTTTAAATGTGTCACAAAATGCAAGGGAGGATGTATTGCTACACACTTTTCAAAAAGGGAAGAGAACACACTTACCCAAAAAATAAGACTTTCATAGACTACATCCCACTTCATCAGATGCATGAAATGTTACCTATAATTTCAGGCATATACCCCATAGAAATTGTTAGTGCTCAAGCAGAAGATAGTGATATTGAGGCAAATTAAATTCAGACAGTGCTGACAGCTTCAATTATATTATTAACACAATAGCAGAGCTTGGAGTGTGTGTGGGGGGGTGGGATGGGGGGGCTATGGCACAAAGGGAGTGGCCACTGTGTGTAGGGGTGTGGACAGGCCATGTAGGGTAATGGCCGGGGCATGTAGGGGCATAGCTATGGGCCAGGACACTCCAAAAACATTGCTGCCCAGGGTGAACTGCCCCCTCTGTTTCCCCGTCCTTACACGACTGTATTAACACTGACTACTCACAAACTTGTTGCTGATAAATACATGCAAACATTATTGAGCTGGTACAGTCCAGGAGAAGCTGCACCATGTGATTTTACTGTGTGTGTGTATATACTGGTTTTTTCTCAACATTTTATTTAACGTAAGTAGTCTTCTATATTTGGCCTTTTTTAAATACTTGTTGGAGGTTTCTGTTTCCTTCCATTTTCCCCACAGTTATTGATTTTTCTGCTGTATGATGTGCTGTATGATTCTCTGCTGTATGATATGGCTACAATTTGAGGTCTCAACAGAAAACTTTTAAATTACTAAATAGGATCTTCTTGTATTGCCCAATGCAACTGAGGGCTCCTCTTTTAAGGCCCTTTCCACACGGGGTAATTAAAACGGTGTAGAGCGACCTCTAACGGAGGTCGTCTACACCATGGAGTGCACTGGGGCGTTTATAATTTTGAGGTTCTACACCTCAAACCACCCTGAAGTGACCGGAAGTGGTGGCGCCGCATGGTTTTTAAAAACTACGTTTCAAGTGGTTTTTATAAAACACGAGCGTGCAGCCCTGTTCCACCCCGTCGCAGCACTCCGGTGTAGATTTGGTGCATGCCTGCAGATCTGCCAGGGGCGGGCTTCCGGCTGGCGAGCTTCTCCAGTTGGTGGAGAGCCTCCGCCAGTCGTAAACCGCCATTTTGGACACCGCAGAACGCCGCAGGAGTGTGGAGCTGCAAACTCGCGCTGCTCCTCGTGGCGACGGACTTACCCGGCTTCTGGTAAGCTCCGTTTCTGCATGTTTTACCCCACTTCTCCCTCCACATGTGGAAAGGGCCTAAGACAACTGAAGCCTCTTAGGCCATTTTCATCCTACACTGTTACAGTGCTATTATTCCACTTTTAACACACTGCAGAATTCCAAGGTTTGCAGCTTACTAAGGCCAAAGAGTTCTCTGGCTGAGAATTATAAATGCTCCTCCCTAAACTACAAACCCCAGGATTTCATGGGAGGTTGAAAGTGGAATAATAGCACTATAACATACTTTACTATAAAAAAGTGTTACCCCAAAATGTAGGTGCCACAAGGGCCACCCTACAATGCCAAATACTTCCTTGAAAAAGTGGGGAATTAATTAGTTCAAAATCAGGAGGCTGTGAGAGGAGGGCAACTTAGCAAGATCTTTTCTACCAGTGTTTACGGGCACACGCAGGTAAAGAACCAGCCAGAGATTCAGAAGTAAGCTAAAAATGTGTTTTATTGAGGGGAATTCACTCATGCATGCACACAAGATACACACAATCACACATTCACACAATAGCTAACTGAAAGACAAAGAGAGGAAAAATTATAGAGAGGCTGAGGGGTTTGGGGGATTTATAATTACCAGTTCAGAAGAGTAGTGAAGAGCAGAAATGTATTTTGGCTTAGGTAGAACCTAAGGGCAGTTCTCATTCAGGAGCCAGACGGATAGAGTGAGGGGTAGACCTTCAAGAGACTGCACTGGGCATCCTGAAATCAGGGGTATTTGTACCCTGAAAATGGCTTGTGGCTGTGAAGGTTCCAGATGCAAGACAAAGAGAACCTGTTGTGGAGAATGGGTCTTTTGCCTGTTGATGGGCTTAGTGCTTAGTGCTTTGATTGAGAAAGACATGATGGATGTTGTAATAGCTGTCTGTTGTGGGTGCTGTGAGGAAAGAGGAAAGAATCCAGGTGTACAAGGGATGGATATCTGTCAATCAGTATCCTTGTGGGTTCCTCACAGTTGGATTCCCTGGAAAATTCCAGCTTCTGTTTAAGCCTATGATCCACAGGAATGGTGTGTATTTCCCTGACAAATGACTCAGTCTTACCTGGAGGAAGTTTTGAGTTGAACTGTCCTTCTCACATTTACAGTTAAATTCTTTCCCTCACTCAGTTTGACCTCTCCGTCACTCTCAAGCTTGAATTTGATATCAGAGTCAATAAAATGTGTTGCCAATTACATATGATGCCAATTAGATATGGTGCCCATCAAAACCATACTGATATTGGGGACCCCCAAAGTGGGGCCTTACAAGGGCCTAAACCACAAGTCCGAAATAGAGCAGGCATGTTGAATAAATGGAATTTACATAAGTATTGGGTAATATTTGGCAAGTCATATTCTTTCAGCATCAAAGGATGATAATAGCAAACTTCGTCTGATCAAATCTTGCCAATTTAATTGCACAATAAGCTTGTATTGGGCTTACAATATATCAGAAATTACCTAAATGTATACAACGACAAAAATACAGATGAGATGATCATGCCCTATTAGAATTTTGCATTCAGTGGGGAAGAGAAGGCAAGTGTAGCCAGGCATTCGTCTTAGATTTTAAAAAAGCAGACTTCTGTAAACTGAAGGAGCTGCTGGCTGAAATCCCATGGTCAAGAAAGGAGTTCAGGATGCATGGGAGTTCTTTAAAGGGAGGTACTGAAGGTACAGGCTAAAACTATGCCATTAAGGAGGAAAAACGGAAGGCATCTGAACAAACCGGAATGGTTGACTAAAGAGCTCTCAGCTGAGCTAAGTATTAAGAAAAACATGTACAGGAAATGGAAGAAGGGGGAAATCACCAAAGAAGATTATAAGCAAGTAGCCAGGAGATGTAGGGAGAAGGTCAGAAAGGCTAAAGCACAGATCGAACTTAGGCTGGCCAGAGACATTAAAAACAATAAAAAGGGCTCTTTTAAATACGTCCGCAGCAAAAGGAAAAAGAAGGAGACGATAGGGTCACTGCGCAAGGAAGATGGTGAATTAATAACAGGAGGAAGGAAAAGGCAGAACTCCTCAACACCTTCTTCGCCTCAGTTTTTTCCCAAAAGGATAAAAACATGCAACCTGGCAGTTGGGGAGCAGGTGAGGAAGTGGGGGAAATGCAGCACAGAATAGATAGAGAGGTAGTACAGGAATACCTGGCCACACTGGATGAATTCAAGTCTCCAGGGCCAGATGAATTGCATCCTAGGATTTTAAAGAACTAGCAGAGGTTATTGCGGAACCTCTTGCTATAATCTTTGAAAACTCTTGGCGGACCGGAGAAGTTCCGGCAGACTGGAGGAGGGCAAATGTTGTCCCCATCTTCAAGAAGGGAAAAAAGAGGACCCAAATAATTATCGCCCAGTCAGCCTGACATCAGTACCTGGAAAGATCCTGGAGCGGATCATCAAACAGTCAGTTTCTAATTACTTAGAAAACAATGCCGTAATTACGAAAAGTCAACATGGATTTCTCAAAAATAGGTCATGCCAGACTAATCTTATCTCTTTTTATGATAGAGTTACTTGCTTGATAGATGAAGGGAATGCTGTGGACATAGTATATCTTGATTTCAGTAAGGCCTTTGACAAAGTTCCCCATGACATTCTTGCAAAGAAGCTAGTAAGATGTGGACTGGACAGGGCTACTGTCAGGTGGATTTGTAACTGGTTGACTGACCGTACCCAAAGGGTGGTCTCCAATGGCAGATTCTCATCCTGGAGAGAAGTGACTAGTGGGGTGCCACAGGGTTCTATCCTGGGCCCGGTGCTGTTCAATATCTTCATTAATGACTTGGATGAAGGAATAGAGGGCACGCTGATCAAATTTGCAGATGACACCAAATTGGGAGGGGTTGCTAATACGCCTGATGACAGGATCAAAATTCAAAAGGACCTGGACAGATTGGAGAGCTGGGCCAAGGCTAACAAAATGAATTTCAACAGGGAGAAATGTAAGGTCCTACACTTAGGCAGAAAAAATGGTATGCAGAAATATAGGATGGGGGACACGTGGCTGACTAACAGTACGTGTGAAAGGGATTTAGGAGTCTTCATAGACCACAAGCTGAACGTGAGTCAGCAGTGTGATGCGGCAGCCAAGAAGGCCAACGCAATTCTTGGTTGCATCAATAGGAGTATGGTGTCTAGATCGAGGGAGGTATTGGTACCACTTTATTCTGCATTGGTTAGACCTCATCTTGAATACTGTGTCCAGTTCTGGGCACCCCAATTCAAGAAGAATATGGATAAGCTGGAGCAGGTCCAGAGGAGGGCAACCAAAATGGTGAGGGGCTTGGAAGCCATGCCCTATGAGGACAGACGTAGAGAGCTGGGTATGTTTAGTCTGCAGAAGAGAAGGTTGAGAGAGGACATGATAGCCATGTTTAAATATTTGAAGGGGTGTCATGTCGAGGAGGGAGTGGGCTTGTTTTCTCCTGCTCTTGAGACCAGGACAAGGAGCAATGGATGCAAGCTGCAGGAGGGGAGATTCCGCCTGAACCTCAGGAGGAATTTCCTGACAGTCAGGGCTGTCCGACAGTGGAATGTGCTGCCACAGAGTGTGGTGGAGTCTCCTTCTTTGGAGGTTTTTAAGCGGAGGCTGGATGGCCACTTGTCGGGAGTGCTTTGAGGGTTTTCCTGCATGGCAGGGGGTTGGACTGGATGGCCCTTGTGGTCTCTTCCAACTCTACATTTCTATGATTCTATGATTCTATAAAGATTGATTAACTATTCAACATTTGATTCACTGGATTCATAGTAGTTGGGACTGGTGATTGGGTTTAGGCCAAGGTCTCCAGGCACAGTTGAGAAAGCTTGTCCTGTCTGAAACCTTAAGAAGCCACAGACAGTATAGCTAGAGCAATTCACTGTGCACTTATTTATGAGTGAAAAGTGTCTGTTTACATGGCAATGACATATAATGTGCAGGTGAGCTCATGTGGATGAGCGCTATCACTTTAGTTGCATAGGGAAGAGTCTGTGTCTGTGTGTGTCTATGTATTCTCCCCAAACTGGGAATATATCCATACTATATTGCTATAGCAATTTGATACCACTTCAATTGTCATGGCTCCATCTAATGAATCCTGGATTTAATAGTTTGGTAAGCTGCTTTGAAATTCTCTACAAGAGAGCTCTAATGCTATATTTCAGAGAAGTCAACTAGATGTCTTTAGAAGAAAATTCTTAAATACATCGCCAAAGCACAGATCCCAGGATTCCCTTTGAAGGAGTCATGACAATTGGAAGGGAATTCCATAAACTAGGAGCAGCCACAGAGAAAGATGACCTTTTCTGGATCGGTCTACTGCCACATAGGGATATGCTACCTGATGGCAGTGGACCTATTTAGTATACTGAATAGCTGCATACCTACAATTGACACTTCGTTCTCTGTGGGCTTGGTTCATCTCTGCTTTGCTCCCAAATGGGATCTACCTCTTCACCTCATTAAGTTCCACCACCTGCAGCATGGCTTCCATTAAGTATGCAGAACCCATGGGAAGGAGAGGTTCAGACACTCTCTTCAGGCACTGGACAAGTGTGTGATGGGTTCATGGGATGAAACATGTGAGCCCTATCCCAGTTTACCCAGCAGCCCTATCCCCACTATTCTGAGTACAAAGGAAGGATTTATACACAGGTCCCAATGTGGGATAGAGGTGCTCCAAGAGAGTAGGTCTCCTGATGGGAATATGGGCCAATATTAAACCTAAACATCTAGAGATATATGAAAGGGTTCTATGCACAGAACTTGGTTCATATGTGGATCAGTGCACTCTGAATGATCTCTGAAGAGATCAAAGCTAATCCATACAATCACATGCAGCAATGGAACTGTGAACCTGCTCAGGGTTTTAAGATGAACTTTAAATGTGTATAGATTATTATCTGTACACATTTCAAGGTAGCTGGTGTTCAACTCCTAGGTAACCAGCAGATACCAGTTACTACATGATCCCATCAAACATTCTTTCATTCTGTGGAAGGTGTTATGTCACCTCCTTATGTTTACTAAGTTTCAGAGGTAGTCTGGAAAATATAACTCTTCTTACTGAAATCCAGCAGTTTGAACTGCAACCTTTTCACTCAGATAAATCTTCAATCTGCAATTTGCAACTTTACTTCACTTCTTAAAATATTTTTTTTCCTCCAGAGTTCCAAGAATTATAGTTGTAGTGTGGACTTTGATTCCATTTTAAAACTGATCTCAACTATTGATAGTTGGATACAGAAGACATACATTCAGAATTGAGGACATTGAGCTGATTTTATTTTATTTTATTTGAAATAGGAATCAATACATCAATTGAATTTTCTCTGCTACCTGAGATAGATTGAGAAGTCTTCCTGTGTTTGCTTGTCTGACAATAATAATTTAAATGTGAATCTTTTTCTCTTGTAAGATTAAAAAAATTGTGATCTGTGTTATCAGCCTGCTTATGAACTGAACAAATAAGTATGTAATAGGTCAATTTCACACCAAACAAGAGAGAAATTCCTGCAGGTCCATCAAAATGCATCTATTATTCTGGTACAAGCAATTGTCTATCTCTATTTTAATGAAAGGTTTACTCTTAGGGAATAACATCACAACCATTAGATAATTTTTCTTCATTACAGACTTCTTAGTTTTCTTTTAGTCCAGTGTAACTCAGGATGGTGGATTGGGAGAAGATATACATTAATATTGTTTGGTTTCAGCTATAAAAAATGTTTAAGATATGGACATGGAAAATGGTATAAAACAGTGAGTCTGAAATAGATACTGGCTTATAATGAGTAGACAACTCAACATTTCCCAAACCACAGCAGCACAAAGGTGCAGCAGGATGGAGTGGTCAACACAGGGAAATAATGAGCTGCCCTCAGGAGTTGCTGAATATGCTACTATGCGGTTCCTGCTTTGGGGCTTTTCCCATCTTATTGTTACCTGTACCTGTTCTGTACCCATCTTACCCACTCTGTGCTAAATGAGTGAAACTGCCTTGCAGTTATTTGTCTTGGTTTGAGGTGCACAAGAAGAACAAACAAGCCTGGTATGAATATCCTTTTTCTTCAGGTTTGTTTAGGTCCCTGATTGCTTTCCTCTTTAATTCTTTATTTCATTTCATTTCTTTTTCTTTTCCTATCTTTCTCATTCTCTTTTTCTCTCCATTTCCACAAATCCTTATCATCCTTCCTTTCTGTTTTCCTTGTGTTCCTCTTCTCCCTTCTTTTCTAAGCCCAACCAGTTTTTCTGGTCCTCCTTTTCTTATCTGCTCCCCAGTTCTTCTGAATACATTTGTCTTCTCACTCTTTTCCCATCTCTCTTTTTCTCCCTCACTTTCTTTCTCCCTTCTACCTCTTCTTTGCCTTTCTGTACTCATTCTTATCCTTATCTTCTAGCCCTCCTGTCATTTCCTCCTGTCAAACCTTGAGACTATAACTAAGACAAGTGAAATTCTCAACATTTTGATATTGTAAACCATTGGTCATGTTGCAGAGATGTTTTGAGAGGTGTAGTCCAAGAAGCCATTTGACTAATCTTTCCTTGTACGTTACAGAGATTAAAAAGAATGGAAAGGAACTAACGTTGAAAAGGATAAGCAAGCTTGTGTTTGTTCACTCTAAAATTGATGGACAGCCATGAAGGATTGGATAACATCATCTGCTCCATTTTTGGATCATCCAAAACCATCACAGGCTACGCTTACTCTGGAAGTGATGTTCTGTTTGCAATTTTGAGCAATTTCAGGATATTTTGGGGATACAGGCCCCCACAGCAGCAGAGAATTGCATCAATTGGAGTTCTCTGGAGATGCTATTCTTGATTCTTTTTCCATTTTTTCTTTTGTTTTGTGGGTGACAGGAGATCTGGGGGCATGGGCCACATGGTATCCACCAATCCATATTGATATTGTTGAAAAAGGAGCGTGGCCAGACTTCTGCTTTTTGAGTCACAGTGTAACCCATCGTTTCATCAGAAATAAAATATTTACAATATGTTAACAGCAGGAGTGAGATATTTATTGCCCGCTGACAGATCCTATCTCAGGAAGAGAATTGTTTGCTGTTTACTGAGCCAGAAGTTCACCGGATGGAAACGTAGATACCCGGGTCTAAAGGCTGAAACCCCTCTGGCATAGGTCTGACCAAATAGCCCCCAGTCACGTATCCAAAGAAAACCTCAGAAAAGTATGTATGTACATCCCAGTGGGCTGGCTGCAACTTTGACACATTGAGAGACAGTGTCTCCTGGATGAAGTGAGTGATCACAGCCACAGGAACTACAAAGCTGAGGTCCATCTGCATAACTCAATTTCTGTCCTTTCCCAGGAAAAGGGTCTGCCACTCCCCAGGCATGTTTTGCACTATAACTGGGTCTTGTTTTGGGGCTCTCGCTGGCTAGCTCTCTCTCGCTCTCTCTCGCTCTCTCTCTCCCTTTTTCTTGGGAAAACTTCCACCTTTGACTAGTATCTGTCATGCTGCTAGATTTAAGGCTATCGTCAGTCTTTTTCTTTGTCTGCTCATCTATCCCCGCATCTTCCTGAACTGCAGTCTTCAAGATCAGACGCAGTATAATTTCTTCCTTCCCTTAGCTTTCCCACTTTTAAGACTTTCTGATTCAGTAGTCCTTGTGTGCTTGTGTGAGTGACTCCTTTGTGTGAGTGTGAGGAAATTCTACCAATTCTGCCAAATAAAATACTTTTAAAAGGACACTTGACTTCTCTCAATCTCTCTTGTGCAGTCCGAGCCTGTAAACATAGGATAAAAGATCTCGCTGTGTTGCCCTGCCCTCCGTTTCGCTAAGCAGTGCTCTGCTAATTTCCCTAACCTTTGTATTTTTGAAGTAAATCTAGATGTCCCCTGGGGACCTCCAGACAACAGGGTAACAGCAGCAAGTCCGGGCGTAGTTCAGAGCAATGGTTGATGGGACATACCACATACCATGGGCCACATAATTCTCACCTGGATTTAAGTTTTATGGTCTAAAAAAAGGTCTGCCTGGTCAGCTGACTCTAGGATGGTACATGTTATGTCTCATCAACCATTGCTTTCAGCTACTTCAGGACTTGCTGTGACCCAAATGCCAGAAGTCTGGCCATGCTTCTTTTCCAAAGATATCAGTATAGGCTGCTGTGAGCCATCATTGTTCAGTAACTATATCTCCTGTTGCAGGTGGGATGTGGTGGGCAACTGAAGTGTTTTGTATGGTTGCTATGGAGACAGATGAATTATAACTGGAAGCAACAGAACTAAACAGTAGTTTTTTTCCCACTAGGATTTCTGTTCCTGAGTACACAGTCTGTTTAATCCTGGCAAGGCCTTATTTTGACTTTCATCAGAGCTTACAGCACAGTGAAACATCTAAAAAGGGCCCACAGTTACACAACAGAACCTTGCCCCAAACAATCATACTTACTTATCCCACCTTTTTCTCAATTTCAACAGTGAAATCTATGGCAGAATGGAGAATCAGTTGATTGACATTACTGGGTTCAATAACTGAAAGTCAGAATCTATGCGAGTACAATGCAGTTGCCTAAAAATCTAGCAGGAGATCCATTTGTATTTTCTTCACATTCCTGCTCTACATCTTAGCTTTTTCTAAGTAAAAATAAAAAAGAAAGGAAAGGAAAAAGAACTCTGAAAGTAAGAAAATCTACTCCCCCAATGTCTTCATCCCCAGGGAAAGTAGCCTCACATTTTGAGAACACAATTTCTCAAGTATTGCTATAATCCACCAAAGGCCATACTCCCTCTGGAGCTCTCCTGCTTCCGTTAAAGATGCTTACTGAGTGCATTTATTTCACTGAATATCTAAAGACCATGAGGAGAAAAGTTAAAACTTGAAACAGAGCACAGAGAGAGATTCAATTGTGCGTACACTTCACCAAAGCTATTATATTTTTCCTTTAGATTATTTTACACAGTTGAGAAGGGATGCTTTAGGGTCCAAGTGATTTGGGAATATTGCAGGCCATTTACTAAATAAAGGAAATCTGCCTTAACAACAGCAATAAATTATTTAACACATAATCTGACTAGAAAACAGTATTTATTGCTGTCATTTGGATAACGTGCAGCAGTAGATTAAGAATGTAAAGAAAAATAAAAAATGCAAAAAAAACAAACAAACTTGTGAGTGAGTTTCTTTGATGAAATGAACTACCTCACACACCAAATAATTAGAATATTCCATCATTGAGAAATCCCTCTCTGTCAAAACTTTTATATCTGCTTTTAGGTCCATAATGGCAAATTGAATTGTATTCATTGTAAGGAAATCGGGGTGGGGAGTGTCATGTTTGACACAGGAATGGGTGGGTGCCTAAAGAGAAACTATGCAGAATTACGTGAAGGATCTTTTCTGGAATAGCTTTATTCTCTGGTCCTGGATTTCTCCTAGCACAGTTTGAAACACTACTTTCCAAAGGAAATTAGTTAAAATGCAGTTTCAAGTAACAGTATGAGAAAATCTTGCCAAGTTATTCATTCTCAGCAAGACAGGTTGTCTTCACCCTGTGAAACAGGGCTGTCAAGAACTTGTTAATCACTGTGAGATTTCTTGCTTCAAGCATGAGAATGAAACAACAAGGGGTCTTTTTTTTAGGGAGGTGCTTGTTTAAATTATCCATTCTTTTGGGAGAGAATGACTGATCTAAACAGTTTTTTCCTCACTGCATAATGTTTTAAGCCATTTCCACACTAGACTGCTATTATTCCACTTTCAACACCCTATGGAATCCTGGGGTTTGCTGTTTAGGGAGGAGCATTTAGAATTCTCAGCCAGAGAGCTCTTTGGCCTCAGTAAACTAGAAACCCCGGAATTCCACAGGATGTTGAAAGTGGAGTAATAGCACTATAACAGTCTAGTGCACAAATGGCTTTACAGTGTAGACAAAGATTCCCACTGCCCAGACTATCCTCTTTCCTGCCCCTGCCACCATGTGGTGGCTGGTGAGAAAAAATGCAAGGAGCATCCAAGTGAAGAGGTCTTCCCATTGACAGCAATGATAGCCACTGTTGGGAGGGGGTTCATCCTTGCTTATCTCCCCCATTATCTCTCAGTTGCACAGCCAGATGGCTAGCTGAAGAGAGGGGTGGGAATAGCCAAGCCCATTGCCAGCCATCACAGCTAATGGTGGACAAGCCTCAGTCTACTGTTCTGTCCACCTCCCTCGTTTCCACGCAACCATGCAGTGGCTGGCAAAAAGTAGTAGCAGGGACAACTGGACAAGGAAGCTCATTAATTGCCTACTATAATAACAGGAAACGTGTGATCCTTCTTGATCCCTCTTCCACTTGCATGGCCACATGTCTGGCTGGAGGGAAGGACATGGGAAGCTAAGCGAGGAGGATTGCCCACTGGAGCCAGCATTGGAGGTCCAGCAGGATAACGTTATCACGGTGCACTTATCTGCACCACTAACTACTATATGACCCTGTAGGTGGGTAGAGAAAGGATGAGCATGAGCTACGGGTGCAGGACCTTTATTCCTAGAGTTTATTTGAAGAGTGGATGAAAATGAGAAAGGGGCTTGACGAAGATTCTCCTCATAGGTGCTCAAGAAGCCCCTATCTCTCATTTTCCCCCTTTAGTTTTCAGCTTTTCCTTCTATCTCTACTCCTTTTCACAATGAGGGTTTGACAATTTGTTTCAAATGTCCCAGCACAAAACCAGTATTATGCCACATGGGGTTGGGGGGGTGAGTAAAGAAGGACAAGGAAGCCATTCTGGGGTTTTTTATTTTTATTTTAAATCTATGTGACCAGTCAGCAGCTACTGAAGTTTAGCTATACAATTTAAGCAACTTGTGTGCAAAAATATTCCAAAAGCTCTCTTGAAATTAACAGGGAAAAAAAAACTTTATACAAAGTATAATATTTAGAAGTCACTGGTTCTTTCATGAGAATATGAGATAAGAAAAGATTTACATACTTACATTCAAAGCCTCAGTTACCCACAATTATCCAGGCAGTTTAGTGGCCACCAGTAAAATCACCCAATGCCTAACTATCAGTCCACTTTCACTATACAGTTATAGCCCTGTGATTCCATAGGGCTGAACCATGGCATTTAAAGTGGAATCTTGGGATTTGGAGTTTAGGGAGGTGTATTTATAATTTTTCTCTAGTGCCTCACCAGCCTACAAAGTCCAGAATTCCATAGGAAATTATTGCAGTTGAAGTGGAACCTAGCACTACAACTTTGTGGCATGAATGGGCCCCTGTTATTTCTGCCTGCACCAGGGGAAGGAAATGAAATGGAGCGAGAAGCAGGTGATTAAACATGAATTGAAATAGGGATGGGTAACTATTGTCTCTCCAGATGTTTTCAAAATTGTGTTTATTGACTTTGTACATTGTTTGACAATTCATTACAAAATGAACACAGTTAAGGACAGCAAAACATTTGGTTAGCATAAGTAGATTCCAAGTTTCATGAAATCTGTCTCTTCTAAAGCAATATATTTAGTTTTTACTTTATCCATGAGAGATCAGTTCCAAACATATGCCCTCTACTTTACGATGCTGACTTCTTGTTTTTCTTTCCAAAGGTCTTTAATTTCCATGCAAGCTGCTTTTAAAAGAAACCGGAGTAAATCCTTAGAACGTAGTTCTTTGTTATGATGCATTTAGCTCCAAATGTTTATTTATTGAAAATATTTATATCCCATCCAATAACATGGGATCTCAGGACAACATGCAAGTAAAATCAGCTTAAGCAATTTAAATCAATAACAATAATTTAAACAAACTTGAACATATGAAACAGTTTGACAAGTTAAAACAGATTAGAATAGTTTCCAATCAGGTACAGAAGTGGGACAGACTCTGCTCTATTCCCCACACACATACTTCTTACTTGTGAGATGAGACTCTATCCCTGTGGTTCTCAAACATTGGTCCTCCAGGTGTTTTGGACTTTAGCTCCTAGAAGTGCCAGGTTATCTTGGCCAACTGTCAAGAATTCTAGGACCTGAAGTCCAAAACACCTGGAGGACCAAAATTTGGGATGACAATCAGATCTCAAAAGATCAAGTGGAGAACAGCTGGATCTGATCCTGGTGGGCCTTTTTGGAACACTTACCTCCGCAGAACTTACCTCCTCAGAATGTCCAATCCTGAAGTGTCTTACAGCAATTGCACCTGATCCTGCACCATTTACTTATTCTGCAAGCCCAATCTTGAAAGGTATTAGTGAAACACAGCCCTGATCCTACACTATGAATTTCCACTGAGTGTCCAGTACTAAAGACTTAATGGTGCCATAAACAAGATTCCTGTGCAAAGGAAAAGGCCTGTCTGGATGTATAGAAGTAATCACAATAAATCATTAGATCATGAGCCTAGTGTGTGAACTCTCTCTCTCTCTCTCTCTCTCTCTCTGTCCCTTCCTCTCTCCCTGGGGATGGATACTAGTAGTTATAATGTACATTTTTCAATGGAAGGGGTACCACTCATCACTATCTCCTTTATTGGTAAGGTGGATAACCTGAACTATACAGCTAAGATGATGACAAAATACTTTGCCCCCTAACCTGAAAACTTTCCAGATTCTGTTGTCCACCTTAAAATGCATGCCAGGCCCACCTATCCAAAGAAAATTAACTCATTATTATCTTCCAAAATTTCACAGATGAAAACTAGACCACATGTGACCAAGCATCATCACAGTTTCATCAAGATAGCAAAAGTTATTAAGGAAGAACATACAAGTCAAGAGAGGCTGCAGAAGTTAGCCTTTACTGAGCAAAGATGGTTTGATTCGATTTGATTTGACCTCACCCCACCGAATAGAGGTATGAACTACTTATACACTTTGAACTCAGCTTGCAGCAACTGAAGTAAGCTGAGGACAACATGGGAGAAGAAGAAACTGAGGAATTTTGAAAGCGGCTGAAATAGGGAAATGACAGAGGATTAATTGGGACTGTCCCTGTAAATCAGGACAGTTGGTGGCTATGCACATGTAAGCATGTGGGATTCTCAAATATTTTGTCAGGAATCTTAAAAGATTCTGAGGTGACATAAAACACTGCAAAGGAAACTAGAATTCAATGGGGACAAAAGCTTGACTCATCATTACTTAAAGTTGCCTTGACAGAAGTATTTGGCTCCAGCTAGAAAGATATATTGGAAGCTGTATTGGAATCATAACCTATAACTGGTCTGTTCAATGAAGAATCAGTGTGCTTCTTTCTGCTACATTTATACATTATAATATCTTTGGGAAAATAAAACAAAAATGGATGAAACATATTAGCCAACCCAACTGTTAAGGAGAGTGAGGCAACCATAATAGGTGGCGACCACTTCTGGGTGGTAGTGGGGGAAGTACCAGTGGCAGCAAGCTTCTCCAATTTGGAAGGCTGAACTTTGTGTGTGCAACAGCCTGTCCTGCATGCCCTGAATGGGTTGAATGCCTTTAAACAGTGGAGGATTCTGTCTCTTTATTTGTATTCAGATATCCAAGTTGTTGGTTTCTGTATATGGATATTTTCTTGTTTCTAGATCCAGCCCTTTATTAATAGGGTTTTTTCCCTTCTTATTAAGTTTGAAATGCCTGCTAGCTAGCTCACCCTAGTAAGCCCATTGAAAACTGGACATGGTTACAAGTGATTGTGTGTTCCTCAGCACATCAGGGGGCCCTTCAGATTGGTCAAAGCTTTTCAGAACACATTTACCACTATTTTCAAAACTGCGAAAAACCATTACCCTGTACTTTGTCATTCTGTAGCTTTTTATAAATAATGTATATAAAATGTTTCAAGTAGCATTGTTATTAATAAATCATTTGAAATTATGGAAAGACTTCCCATCCCATTATTCAGATCTAGAGGCTCATGCTAAGTAAAGGACAATAAATACACACACACACACACACACACAAACTATATATCCTGAAAGTGGGTTTCATGAAAGTGGAAAAACAAAGTTGTAATGCCATGTTTTGCAAACAATCTTTAAATGTGTTTTGTGTCTTTCTAAATAACACAATACAACCAAAGCCTACATCTATAGCTAATTCACTAATTCCCTATAGCTATTTGATTGTTTCTACCACACCTTCATCTGAGATCCTTTACTGAATGTTCTCAGCAAGTGGCTCCAATAATAAGTTCCTTCTCAGTACTGACATGCCAATAATGGAACACTTTTGTTCAGTTCCTCTCCTATGAATGGAACTGTTTCAACTACATGATCTTAGGATTGGGCAGATGTGGAAATCCCCAGACGATAGAGTAAACTATTCCTTCCAAAGGCATTTGAAGTGGGTTTCCTGACAGCTATCCAATTTTCAGGATAATGCTCAAATGGCAACAGATTTCAACACAGTCTTTGAACAGAGGGCTTCCCAGGCAGAGTGGTGGCAGAAATCCCTGAAGCAGGGGTGGGCTACCGCTGTGCAGCCAGAAGTATGTTTTTCTCAGGTTGACCAAGTGCTCAAGGGCTGCACTTTTTTGTTTTCATCTTATTTTCTATATTACAAGGGCAGATCCAATAATAGCAGAAAATATTCACTTTTAACTTATTTCAAAAAAAGTCATTACATTTCTGAGCATTAACTAATTAAGTGCCCCTAAATGTTCTGCCATGCGCACTTAAACAATTTATTTTTATTTCATTAAATATTATTAGATTCTTTATTTCATAGTATTAAAAACATTATAACTAGACCTACTCAACTTAATTATTATGATGAAATTTCTAAGCATTAGAAGTTCAAAATCACCCTAATTATTTCACATTAACTCAAGCTTACCTTTGATGCATTTATTAATTAGTATGTTGTTGACTACGGAATGATTGTGCCATTGAGTACAGTGTGTTTCCATCGACTAAAGGGCATGCAGCAGTTTGCCACTGCATTTTGGCAGTAAATCATGAGGCCCCTTAAAAAAGCTCTAGGAGGTTAACACTAGCAGGTTGACCCAGTCCAAGGGGGAATCAGGTATGTGGAAAGCTGTATTAGTATGTTCTTCTTGACTGTCAAGATTTTAAGGTTTTTCTCCCCTTAAAGATTTAAGTTTCTTCTGGTTTCTAATTTGAAAAGTAGTCGGCGCGGGGGGGGGGCAAAGGAGGAAATTAAGTACTTAACAAATCTTTTCTTTGATATACATCATTCTGACACAGTTGTCACTTATTCCAGTCTCCACCCAACCTCTGAACAATGTTAAGACTCATAATTTTCCTGTGACATGCATTTAAAACTGACATTTAATCCTTTTGCTTTGAATGCTAACAACACTGCTCACACCTTTCATTTCTCTTGATGACACACAGTTTTATTTCACAGAAACATATCTTGTCTAAGATGCAACCATGAACTCCCTATTCAGTTGATAATGTACCACCTCAGGTAAAATTCTCTGTGTCTCAGACAGCATCACCAAACAAGCAGGGGTGGAACATTCGTTGATCTACACATATAAATCTAATTTTCATTTCCTAAAGTAAAACCTCATATATATTGTAAGGGCTGTCTTGAGCAGGATTCAAGTGTGAAAATGTCTAGGGAAAAAAGCAGGAGTTGTATGTACAATGGATGTGCCATTCGAAATGACTGTCCAGATGCAGATTATGTATCTGTTTTGGAAGAGAAGGGCAATTGATGGAAATAAAAGGGGAAAATGTGATACTGATATTGTAAGCGTTAGTGCCAGGAAAACCTGCATGATTAACTCTTTGTGTGCTGTTGTTGCATGTCTTTAATTAATCTCTGATTTTTGACAACCCTGTGGTGACACTGTCCTAGAGTTTCCTTGACAAGTTTCATGCAATAGGAATTTGCCATTGCCTTTGTCCAAGGCTAAAGGAGCATGACATGCTCAAGGTCACCCAGTGGATTTCCATTGCCAGGCAAGGTACTGATCTCCTGGAGTCTTAGGCCATTTCCACACTAGACTGTTATAGTGCTATTATTCCACTTTCAACATCCTATGGAATCCTGGGGTTTGCAGTTTAGGGAGGGGCCTCAAATCACAATGCCACATTAGGTCACAAATGTTGATGAAGAGTGACAAAAATCAACAGGATTTGTGTGGCAAAGGGTCTTTCTGCACTACACTGTTTTAGTGCTATTATTCCACTTTCAACATCCTGTGGAATTCTGCAGTTTGTAGTTTATTGAGGTCAAAGAGCTCTCTGGCTAAGAATTCAAAATGTCTTTCCCTAAACTGCAAACCCCAGGATTACATAGAATGTTGAATGTGGAATAACAGCACTATAACAGTGTACTGTGGAAATGGCCTAAGTCAACTTAGCTAATTCAACTTAGTGCTGCCAAAGACACAAATAATAATGTAATGATAGTAAGAGCCTTGGTGGTGCAGTGGTTGAATGCCATTACTGCAGCCAAAATTTTGTGAGTTCGATCCTGCAGGGTTCAAGGTTGACTCGGCCTTCCATTCTTCCATAAGTTGGTTAAAAGAGTACCCAGCTTGTTGGGGGCAATTAGCTAAACAGCTTAGGGAGCGCTTTGCATTGATAAGTGGCATATAAATGTAACTGCTATTGCTATTGCTAATGTATCAGTTATATCTGTTATTCAGGGTATGCTCTTCTCTCCTCCGTTTCCCCATTTCCCACCTGACATGAACCACATGATCATACTACTGTGAACCTTTGAAAAAAGCAAGTCCTTTCATGTGTTAAAAGCATACCCTTCTCAGAAGCTAAATTATTTATAAGCTTGACTTCTGGTGAGAAAAAGATGTGTCTTCTGCACTACAGAAAGACAAACCATCTATTTAGCACAACAGATCTGAGTGTGAGCAGACATGCAATGAAATAGTTAATGAGCCATTGTATTGGGTGGAGTAGTGGCTATCGTTATTTTAGTTCTTATTCTGCATTAAGCAAGCATACCTATTTAATTTCTTCTTATGTATTAATTCTCAAGAAAACTGTGATGGACCTTTGATAGTGTGACCAAAGGTGCCCTGAATTTCATGCTTCTACTTGGGCTTGTCCAGTTTGATTGTATATAGCTGCAATATCATTGTGATGTTGATTTCATATGTGGCAGAGAGGCTGTGTGACTATTATCCACTGTTCTGTTACCCATTTCAGACCTTCAGTTGAATATCATCCTGGGGTTCATGTCCATACAATTGTGTATTTGCAGCTCTCTCTCCACATGTACAGGAGCCCAGCACAAAATCCTTCATTATACATTTAGACAAGAGGCAGCATTGCACAGTGGTTTAAGCATTGGGCTATGACTCTGAAGACCAAGGTTCACTTGCCAAGAAAATGCCATGATAGGTCAGAAATGATTTTTTGGCAGTTAACAGCAGCAGTAGCAACAACAACACATTTATATTCTATGCAAAGTCAAAGGAACAAGAGCTGCAAAACTGCCAAAAATGCTTTTTAAAACAGACAAACAAAAACAAAACAACCCTACAGTGGGTGGAAAGTCTATTTCTGTTTTTTGGTGTGTGTGTTTTTTTAAAAAAGCATTTTTTACATTAGAAGTAGGTCCTTAAACTCATTTAAAGAGTAAATTTCCTCTCCTTGAGACTTCCAGATGAAGCAATTGACCCTTCGAGAGGGGGAATAAAACACTGATCCAGCTTGACAGATTGGAGTGCTGGGCCAAAGCTAACAAAATGAATTTCAACAGAGAGAAATGTAAGGTCCTGCACTTAGGCAGAAAAAATGGAATGCACAAACATAGGATGGGGGACATATGGCTGGATAACAGTATGTATGAAAGGGATTTAAGAGTCTTGGTAGATCAGAAGCTGAACGTGAGTCAGCAGTGTGATGCAGCAGCCAAGAAAGCCAATGTGATTCTTGGTTGCATCAACAGGAGTATGGTGTCTAGATCAAGGGAGGTAATGGTACCACTCTATTCTGCATTGGTTAGGCCTCATTTGGAATACTGTGTCCAGCTCTGGGCACCTCAATTCAAGAAGGATATCGATAAGCTTGAGTGTATCCAGAGGAGGGCAACCAAAATGGTGAAGGGTCTGGAAGCCATGCCTGATGAAGAATGGCTTTGGGAGCTAGGTATGTTTAGTCTGCAGAAGAAAAAGTTAGGAGGGGACATGACAGCCATGTTTAAATATTTGAAGGGATGTCATGTTGAGGAGGGAGCGGACTTGTTTTTCGCTGCTCCAGAGACTAGGATAAGGAGCCATGGATTCAAGCTGCGGGAAAGGAGATTCCATCTGAACACGAGGAAGAACTTCCTGACAGTCAGAGCTGTCCAGCAGTGGAATATGCTGCCTCCGAGTGTGGTGGAGTCTCCTTCTTTGGAGGTTTTTAAGCAAAGGCTGGATGGTCATCTGTTAGGAATGCTTTGATGGGTCTTCCTGCATGGCAGGCAGTTGGACTCAATGCACCCTGTGGTCTCTTCTAACTCTATGATTCTATGATTCAATGACCTAGAAATGTTGGTTGGAATTCAGTGTGGACCCTACATCTTTGTAAGTGAGCTTAAGTGCACAGGAAATAGACCCGAGCCATTTTGCAATGTGACATTTTTTGTCACTGTTTTGCTAGGGGCTGCTGTGGCATTACTATGTATGGGCACCTGTTGCCCAATAGTGGAGTGACTGATGTGCTGTAGTTCAATGTTCAATGATCAGCAATGTGTGTCAAAATGCTCACCAATGCACATGTGGGTAGGAAATGCTGGAGCACAACAGGAGTGCTCTGTGAACATCAGAAGTGTCAAATGTGCCTCAGAAGAGTCCACTGGGCATCAGACATGCCCAGTGCACAGAAGACATGCCCAGTGCTCATTGGAGCACTCATGCCGGTATCCTGATACACATATTTGCACTTGCAGAGCTTTGCTGTGCCTGTGCAACATAGCTAAGGATTTGTAAAGTTACACAATGTACACTGTAATATAGAATCTCAACCAATAACATTAGGGCCCATACATTCACGTCAAACATTAAAGCATTAAGAGACAGTCATAAAATGAAATTACTATGCCAACTGCTAATTAAAACTCTTAAATCATTCAACATGGGCACTACCATCCCAAGTCACCTAATCTGAAATATTGTTATTCAGTTATCGCTGCTACTGTCTGAGAAGAAAAATAGGCAATGTTATATTTGTTGTGGAAATTTTTCATGAACTAGTGGTAACAAATTTATTTTACTTATTTTATTTCTATCACCACCTTCCTTTCTCCCATTATAGGATCCAAGGTGTCATACAAGCACAACACAATTAGAATGTTCTTAATACAAAAGTTAAAATACAATCATACTAAATTTCTATTTTTTAAAAAAATCAAGCTAACAGCAAGTTTAAAACAGCAATAAAAATGAGTTAAAAACAGCATTGAAAGATGTTTAAAACATAGCAAAATAAAAACATAATACTCTCCATTAAAAGCTTTATCTGCTAAAACACAGGCCATTCATGCACTACACTGTTACAGTGCTATTATTCCACTTTCAACATCCTGTGGAATCCTGGGGTTTGCAGTTTAGGAAGGAGTATTTAGAACTATCAGCCACAAAGGTCTTTGGCCTCAGTAAACTACAAACCCCAGAATTCCACAGGATGTTGAAAGAGGAATAATAGCACTATAACAGTGTAGTGCAGAAATAGCCACACTAAAAACCAAAAGCTTCACTAAATAATAAGGTCTTTACTTGATGGTATAAAAACAGCAGAGAGGGGGCCAACCAGATGAAAAGGAGTTCCATAACTTGCGAGCCATCACCAAGAAGGCTGTCTTTTGTGTCTTTACCAGATGTGCCTGAGATAGTGGTAAGACCAAGAGAAAGCCTTCTCCTGCAGATCACACAGGATGGGCAAACTTGTTTTAATGAATTAGTTTCAAGTTGAGCCATACGTGTGTAAGCTCCTTTCACTTTTTAGGATCTTGTGTGAGCAGGGTTCTGTATGGCCCTGTCAATGATTTTGAATCCTTTGTGATTAATGTTCTAAATCACGCAGACAGCTTATATATGAGGAAAAAAAACAGACCACTTCAGAAGTTTCCCTGTCAACCTATGAAAGATGACGAGAGAGATGGGATAGGCAATACTGTTCTACACTCCTTCCTCACCAACACACGCAGTTCAGTCCTTGAATGGGGCTATAGGCTGAAGAGAGCAGCCTAACTGCACAATTACCCTTTACACAAGGATCATGTTTACCATGCTGTTATTTTGTGGCTCAATCTACCAGGATTTTGACCTGGAAAGGATTGTGACTGCCATCATCCTCATGTGTTTATGTAAGTATATCCCTATAAACACTGATAGACTTTCATCTCAGTAAAAATTCATATAATTGAACTGTCAGTGGGAATGGAATAAAAACTGAGCCATATACACAACTTCTATGGAATTTTGTCCTTCATTTGGAGTAGCATCCATAACAGGGGGGAAAAAAAAAAGACTAGAGCAGTGGTTCTCAACCTGTGGGTCCCCAGATGTTCGTGGACTTCAACTCCCAGAAGCCCCGAGCATTGACCATAGCGGCTGGGGCTTCTGGGAGCTGAAGTCCATGAACATCTGGGGACCCACAGGTTGAGAACCACTGGACTAGAGCTTAGGGAAGTTACTTCTCTAGACTACAACCACCAGACATCTCCAACTAATATTTCCACTGGCTGGTGGGGGTCTGGAGGTTGTAGTCCAAAAAAGTACTTTTTTCAAGCTCTCAGGCTATTCCACTGGTGAATTTTTGTGAAGAACAGAGCCCTTGCCATTATTTCTTGGCTTCTCACTTCTGTGGTGAATTCATGTTAAAGGCATGGTGTGACTAGTCATTATTCCAGCTGGCTTTGTCTCATACAGGTTTATTTCCTCTGACCACCTGTTCTCCAGTACATCACCATACTTTCAAACAAACAGACGGTTGACTTTTGGATGTTAGTTTAAGGACATGCATCCTGGAATTCTACTGATCAACCTACAAACCAAATAAAAAGTATAGCTAGATATGCTCACCAGAAGATTCAGGGAGCTGATTGCAGCAATTTCATTTCTGTGGAGTATAGAAGTACTTTAAGGTGAGATTTGTTTTTCATCAGCATCTCTGATACATTTCTCTCACCAAAAATCTCCTGGGAGTTCTCTCTCCCATTTACATGATGTCTTCTTACCAACAGCATAATCACAACCAATTTACCAACCTTAGCAGCTTTTGATTAGAAGAATCACAGGCTCCCAATCACCGTCCTATGAACTCCTTCCACTTCTCTAGTTCCTTGGACTGGACAAGATAAAATAAGGAAGGAAGGAGGTTGCTGCTGGCCTTCATTCCTGGGGTTAAAATTGTTTCTGGTTGTTATGTTTCGCTTCCTGTCCTCTCTCTGTATTTGCATGTAGATTGTATTTGGCTATCCTTGAAATCTGCCATTTTACTTGGCAAGCAACAGCAGCGGAAACTCTTGGATGTAATTGCCAGACGTTTCCACAGCCATTCTGCCAATGTGTCACTTTCCGACTGTCACCACCAAATGCTGATTTGCATGTCACATGCCACTCTAATTAACTTGCCCATCCTTGGCACTTACACGTTTCAAGGCCTCATAGATAGGAGCAGTCCCTTCTTACAGAAGATTACAAATTAATTATGTCTAATTTGCTTTAAGTAACAATTCACAACTGAATCTCTTGCTCCCTAATAATTCAGTTTTGAGCTCTCTCCAAAGTGTCACTGCTTCTCTGGCTGAGAGCTGCCCAGTTCTTAATTAAGGGCTGCAACTGAGATGGTAGGAATCCACCGGTCTCATGACTTGACACTTCTACAGCCTAGAATTTTTATGTCATTTTTGTGCAGAGAACAGCCAGAGAACAGAACAGTGTCTTTCTAGGAATGGAGCTAGTTCCCCACAATTTATTTAGTCTGTTGTTGTTATTTTAAACTAAACAGTTCAGGCAGTTGCTTCTCCATATATATATAGAGAGAGAGAGAGAGAGAGAGAGTGCAGTGGTCTCCTCAAGATGTCTTTTAATGATAATAATGGTGATGGTGATAAAAGGTAAGGATGCAAAGGATGTGAAGTGTTTAAAATATATCCTGAGAGAGCAAAACATGGCTGCCACAGGTAGAACCTGAATGTGTTGCATATTTGCATAAGAGTTACCAAATACAATCCAAGGAACAATAAAACAAAATGCATATGAGAAGTCCAGTGTGAAAGAACACTACAACAGTCTGGGCTTGTGGGAACACCATCCAAAATGAATGCCTGCCCCAAACCTCTATTCTTTTAATAATGCTTGAGGAAGAATTCTACACATCACAGATAAGTAGCTGACACTAGCAGTTTGTGACAGGCTAAAATCTTACATATAGTCTAGGACCAAAGTAGATTGGTATTAAATGTGTGTGTGTCTGTGTTTGCATCTATGTGTTTATATGTGTATGCATGCACACAGGCACATATTTCACACACACGTCTGAGGGCAAAACTAGATATGATGTTTTCCCTGCATATTTGTGCTTGCTTCACTTTAGTGAAGCCACAGTTGTGAACATGTTAGTCTGTATGGAACCACTGTGTTGTGTGCTAAGGTGCACATCTTGATCAATGGTGTTTTTTATCTGGAAGTTTACTTTTTTAATGAGACATATTTTATGCATTCAGATATTACATGGAAATTCCCATATAACATGCTATCCAGTTTAAACTTAAGTGCGTTGAATAGTTTCAGATTTAATTCCTAATAAGCAGATGCAGGATAAGGCAGCACCTGTAAGTAGTTAGATCATTGATGAAGTGGGGGTTGAGCTGTGGGATGCATACCTTCGCCAACACTTTTGCATACCAAATAAGCACAAAATGAAAACACTCTCAGTGATATTCTTTTTCAAGCTTCGCTTTAAAAAAAGGGAAAAAAAACCCAGACAAACAAAAGCCTCATCTTTTCAGTCACATATCTGTGAAATCAATTAATCTTATCTCTGTAATATCCAGCTCATGGCAAAATAGTCTGACTATGTATGCAATGTTTCAGAAAGTTTTATTTTACCTGTCAGTTTTCTTTTGCAAGCTAGTTTGAATTAGTTTCATTTATTACTATCAATTTTTTTCTTCAAAAATCATATACATGACAATATCATTTTTCCCACAAATAAATCTAAACAGGATAACTGCAGCTACATAGTACAGATGTAGGACAAGATTTTCCCTGGATAAAATCATCATCCAAATAAATCAGTGGTTCTCAATCTGTGGGTCCTCAGATGTTTTTGGACTTCAGCTCCCAGAAGCCCTGAGCATTGACCATAGTGGCTGGGGCTTCTGGGAGCTGAAGTCCATGAACATCTGGGGACCCACAGGTTGAGAACCACTGAAATAAATGAATTAAACTGTGAACAGAAATATTATATGCTAATGGCACTCTACTATTGTGTTGTCCTCTGGAGATTATGCAGGCAACCACAAATACCCTACAATGTTCTTTGTTCAGGGTGCCAGAGGAAAAAGTTTCCAGAAATTATTTATGTTTCTATATCAGCTGGTTCCCCACTCTTGCTGCTCTTGTGTATGTCTCAAAATCCTGTCTTGCCAGGAGCTAACCAATGAGTCAAAGATCAAGTGATTAAGGGGATCTGCCCAAGAGGAAGTACAGAATGACATCTTGTTGAAGACTTCAGTTAGGAAGGTTTATGACTGGTGCTGCTGCCCCATATTTTTCATGGCCTTTTACAAAAAAATCCTGATCCAGATTAATTGAAGTATCAACAATCTCCTCATGAATAGATCGAAGAGTGAATTGTTCTCACATAGTCAAACAGGCATTCCACGTTTGTCTCTTGGTTTCTGTTCAAATACCCTGCTGTCCATGTTCTGGGGTACAGAGGTGAAGTTAATTGGTCTGAAGTTAAGCCGTTATTCTCCCAAACCTGAAACTTCTGTGAGCAAAGTATTTTTTCCCAGGGTGGTAGTGCTGGAAGAGTTAATGGGCTCTACTGAAGCTTCTGAAACCACACAGGTATTGAGACCACAAATCACATCCACCTCTTTCTCAGAGACCTCACCAGAGCTTAGAAAAGTTACTTGTTAGACTATAACCCTTAGAATCTCTCAGAGCTAATGACTAACACATCATCTGCCTAGTGGATTTGAATTGCTTCCTCTCTTCATAATTATAAAAGATGATTGTTCTCAAGGGCATGAATATCTAAACATCCATAATACATGCAGCATATGAAGAAGCATCACAGGGCTATGGAATTCCATATCTAAACAAGCCCCAAAGATGTGGGCCTCACTCCATCTTTGGTATGGAAGTATGGATAATTACAATGGATTTCCTGTGTACATGGACCTCTGTGCATGCAGGTATTTAATGGGTTCCAGAAACTAGATTTTGCAGGATCACAAAACTTTTGCAGTATCTGTGGAGGATGAGAACAGTGATCCCATGTGATATCAGAGGCATGACTCTGCAGTCTCATTCCTAGTAGCTTGTCCATGCATGTAATGCATACATAAAGGTGGCCTGAGGCAAAATCACAATTCCCATTGGGAGAATTCCCTTTCACTAAATTGGAATGAGGCCTACAGGAACAAAAATGCCATGCTTCTTGGCCACATCCCCCCACACTTTCTTCACCACCACTGTTATGTCCCCAGCCAGCCAGAGCCCTGCGTATAGGCTCTACCCATAAGAAAGAATCCTGTACAACTTTTACACATATTTTGCCTATCCTTGGAAAACAAGAGACTATGGACAACAACAGCTAGAGTGTGGGTCTCCATTCTCCCCTTCCAAATGATTTAGAGAGCCAACATAAAAGGTTGGTTTAAGAGTTATTCAGACTTGAACTCACTACATGGTTCAAAATGTGCTTTCGGTCTCATTCCATACAGCAGTATACCTTCCAGAGTTCTTGTGAGAGCTATTGTGGAATAGATTTTGCAACATTATACATACATTATACATGCTGTGGAAATTATAAGTAATGGCTGGAATTCATAATCACAGTTAGGAAAGCATAGCTTAGAGTTATCCATTCAGAACTGATTTGTATTCATGATTCCTATGTATTCAAGAATGTAGGGAATATGCAGGAATTGCAAAAGCTTCCCAGACCTGACTTACTGAGTTGCAGCTTCTGTGAGCAGTGGGAGTCTGTTCTCCTGTTGATCAAGATGTAGCAGGCTGATGTTTCCACACCCTATTGTACGCAATCTCTGGTGCATGCAGGAATTGCAACAGGGATCCTTCTGCTGACTGTCACAACCAGAGATAGCTCATAGGAGGGAGTGAAAATGTTAGTCTGCTGTATCCCGATTGACCGGAGAACAGTCCGCTGTCACCTGCAGTGGCTACTGCTTAGTAAGTCAGGATTGGGGGTGGCTGGCCTGGGAGATGCTAGTCAGCTACACGGCTAAGGACATTACATAATTAAGTAGTGCATGAAGAATTCTGACCATAATCTATTGTTTCATTGTAATTATTTACCTTAGAAGGAAAAAAAAAAGAGAAACCGACATGATTAAACAAACATATTGTCCCATCAATCATTGCAATTTTGACTGTCAAGCTGAGGTGAAGTATAAAAGAAGGAAGGTGCTTCGGTCATGGACCGAACACACAGCTACTGTGTGCTTTATTGCAGGCTTTGACCTCCACACACCTCTATACCCCACCCACACTCCTTCTCGCTATGCTCAATATTTCTGCAATGGCTTATATACATCAAACTTCCATACACATTCCAGAATCATTTGGTAAAGGATATTGCTTTATGCTAGAATATGGAATTTATTTCTATGTGGCATAAATCATGAGATGTCATAAATCATAAGTCTACACAAGTGTGCTTTGTCAGTAATCCATAAATAAAATGGACTATATTTCATGTTCTTGGCTTAGGCCATTATGTATTTTATTTTCCCTTAAGGAAAATAATTGAGCTGTAACATTAAAAAAATTGATCTGTGTATTTTCTACCTATTAGTACTGTGTGATTCCCTCACTACTGTTAATCAGTTCACTATGTTCACTTTGCTAAAGAAACTGTAATATTTTAACATCTCACCACAGAGTCCTAGCTACCTTGGATGTTTCCGTTTTTCTTGCCTTGTTTGCTTAGCGTCCCCAGCTTCCTCCCTCAAATTTTATGGTCATGTAGCTAATCTCTCCCTGCAGGGCCTGCTCATTCTTTAGGCTTCATTGTTTGGTAGGACACAGATACAGCAAAGCAAACGAATACATAGAGCAGAACATTTACAGAACTGCATATCATGTAATTTGTGCACAGAGCTGACATTTAAAGTCTTCAAAGCTTGATTCAAAATTGGCAAAATTGGATTTTTGATGTTTGCTTCCTGCAGATTTATAATTAATACTTCACATCTATCACCAAAGCTGCCATAGCCCCAGATGTCAAAAAAGCAAGGATCCTTCCCGAGTTCTTTCATACAACTTTCTCTTTTCGTCTTATTTTGAAGTAGAAACAATGCACTGGATATTTACTACAGTTATATTAAAATATTTCCGTATTTTATAAAAAGTGCATGTGTCTGAGGTATATGTTTGCTACAGCTTTTGGTTTATGTCTTTCTCCAACTCTGTATTACCAATTTATGGATGCATACACTGAGAAACACTGCAAAAAGCAGACTCAATGTATTTCACCATATGAGATATCCAGAATATTTTTGTGCAGTGTTTCACCAATGCACATGAGCATTGACAAAATACTGTCAAAAAGCAATCCTGGACTGATGGCAGAACTGAATAAAACTGCTTCTTGTGTGATAGTGAATGTGAACAAGCAAACAAGTGTGAATGAGATCACTAGAATTCACACAGCATGACAGTTAAAAATATTAGCAGTAACTGAGGGGATGAAAACAGAGGATCATAGACTTCTGTAAGAAATTTCATTAATTTCTACCAAAAAGTATTTAAACATACTTTTAAATTGATAGATTTTTTTTAAAAAAAATTGATTTAGGTGTGATATGCCAGTGCTCAGGAGCAGCAGCTAACATGCAGTTAAGTGCATGTAGATTTCCAACTTGTGTTTAATTTATGCTATTTTTAAGACTGTAACAATTAAGAAACACACTATTATCCAATTCATAGGCATCTTAAAAACTGGATCTTCTCTTAAAAAACAAAACTAAACTAAGGCTTTGTGCCAATATAGCCATCTGTTTTCCCAGCAATCTGTGCAATGAAGAAATAAACCAGTTTAGAAAAAGAATGCACTACACCTTCTGCCCCACCCACTGCTTTGCCTTCTTAGGACTATTTTGAGCTCCAGATATAAAGCTCTCATTCCTCTTCCTCTCTCTCTCTCTCTCTCTCTCTCTCTCTCTCTATATATATATATATATATGCGTGCAAAGGAATACATAAACATTTGTCAAACACTAAATTAGGCCCTTTTTGCACCTTACATTCTCCTGTCCTTCTGCAGTTGTGATCCCAGCAGCACCTTTGCCAGGAAGGGAGCATGATCGAAATGCTCCCCTCCACACTAGACTAGCTCCCTGTGGAAGGGAGCATGAGGGACATTCCTTTTCCTTCCGCAGTGTAGCTGGGCTTTTCCCATGCTATGCTGGGGCAAGAAGCACTTCCATTGTGCTTCCAGCCCTTCTACATGGCAGGTAAGTGAGGGAGCATCATGCTAACAGAGGTCATTGACAGAGAAACTTCATTAATGATTTACCCTGCAATAGGCAGACAGACAGACAAGGACCTGCACATGACAAGAAGATTTCATCTAGTATTCAAAACTCTCAAAAACTGAAAGGGATAGTGTGAGAAACAGATTTCCAATGTTTAAAGAAAGATAACATTAAAGGTGGCACAGATTGCTGGTAGATGACATTTCTTTTCTGTAATCAACCTCTTTCCTTCATAGAATTTGACTAGAAGATCTAGATGACATTGTTTCTACATGTTAATTCTCCTGTTTGTTTTTTCTTACACTTTCCCCTTTCTTCATATAACCAGAGCAGGTGCTTCCATTGGGCAGAAAGAGGTAGCTATTTCAGGTAGCAGATGTTGGATGTTTCCATCTATGTCAGGAAAGTGTTTTACAGCTTGTTATGCACCCCTTAAGCAAGCTTGCTCCCAGTAAGTGCTGCGGAGGAACTGACCTGCCAGCCCAAATGGCTTTCATACTTGAAAAGAGAGATGGTGTCATCTTTCAGGGAGCAAAATACCTTGGGCCAGCCCTATAGTTAATTAAGAAAGCTGCTTAGAGAATTGCTGTCATAGGCAGTGGAATTTTTGAAACATGTAGACAAATTCTCATTCTTTCACCCTCCCCCCATGTAAAATTTAAAATATCTGAACGAGCACTCGGGGCACATCAAATGGAGCAAGCCATATATTTGGGGAGGGAAATCATGCTTCAAGCTCAGCCCCACTTCCACTGGTCTGATTATGTGAACTGGCATTCTTGTAAAATTGCTCCCTCTGTCTTCAGTGCCCTCTAGCCTTGCTAGTTATATATTAGGAAGAAGCCCACATGTGGCCAGTATTTTCCCACTTCCCTACCATGCAGTCTATGGGAACAGTGGTGGGGAGACAGAATTAGAAACGTCCCCACTTGCTCTCCAGCTCAGTCTCTCCCTCTCCTGTGTGCGCACACACACGTACCTTCCTCTAAGATCTAAAGCAATTTGTATAGTTTAAATCAACTATTTAATGTGTAACTAGGAGATAAAAATCACAACCCCAGATCTAATTGATGTAGCTTAATTTAAGTTTTACATTTATTGCTTGAAGATAAAATTTGGGTAGTATAACTATTACAACAGAATTAAGCTTTGTGTGTGTGTGTGTGTGTGCATGTTTTAAAAAGCAAGCAGTATCATGAGACCTAGGCTAATTTTTATTTAAAACACATGTCTGATGGAGGCAGGAGTCTGCAGAAAACATCTGATACCACTGGACTCTAATCCTCTCTTGCTGAAATCCCACCATGGTAAAATAAGCAGGGGAAATACTCCATTTTAAATATAGTACTGTTTTTGAAAACACAGCAAGTAGAATACAGAGCCTTGCAACACAATCCGCCTATTCTCCTGACAACGCAAGCTATTCCCCTTCCCCTCCATTATGTAATGGGTCCCATGAAGATTTCTAATGGAAAGATTTTCTTCATGTTCATAAAGCAGAGTGTTATGAAGAATTGTACGTGTAGAAAAGAAAAGATAAACTGGCAAAGACACATATAATTACATTACAGACACTTAACATTTCAGGAGCCTTTGGAAGAAAAAGGATGATAGGATGAAAGGTTCCAGCTCCAAATGGTGTGGCTTGTATTTCCTGCCTAACGAAAATTGCCTTAGGGTTTTCACGGCCTTGTTGCCAATATCTCCCTCACTATTCCTTATACTAATTCACAGTTAGAAGTATTGAACCACAGCTGTTTATCCAGTAAGCAGTTCAACGACTGCAAGAGAGCTATTCATGTCACATCTATTATGTTTGGATGTGTTGTCCACTTCAAAAGATACAAAGATAAATGGTTCATATCTAGGCTATGGGATAGAATATTAAAAAGAGAGAGCCAGAGAAAGCCAGTGTGGACTACTTGCAAGAATCTGACTATAGTGCTAATCGGTATTCATATTTTATTAAGGTGCATAGACTATTCAGCATCTGGGTCTAATGACGGTTTTGTGCTAGTAGAAATTATTTCCTTTGCGAAAAAAAGAAAAAGTGGGGTGTCCAATTCCTCCTCTTACACTGGAATCAACTATGGCCCCTTCACAATTTAAAACTCGCTTGTGAAGGTACACAGACATTCTGGAATAGAATGCATATGCATAGAAAGCTGTATAGCTACAGGGAGTGCTAAGTGAAGATGGGATGTCTCAACCTGAAGAACTGTAAGTGCTTCCTCCTAGTTCAGGGGAAGTGAATTGAACAGTCCAATGGTTATATGTGGCCTTCTTGGAGCCCCTAAGCCCTAGCCAATGTACATAGATATTAAACTGAATGTGTGCTGAATGTGTGCTTTTGAATTTTTTCTACAACCTGCAGGTGCAAGGGAGTATGGGGCCTTTTCTAGGACATATCCCCAGCTTTTGTAGGCAATAGGAATCTGAGGACTAGACTTTGAAGCCATCATCTAAGTACCTTCTGTATGGGGACAGGGAAAAATATGTGGCTTGAGCCCTACAGCTGGTGAGGGCTGTGGCCAACAAGACTTGTCCCCTTTCCACAACTCACCCATTTTCGGCGCTGGGGTACAGTGCTCACACGAGCAGCCTCTGGAAAGAGGCTCTAGAGTCCGGGGTCCTTCGGCTCCACACGAGCTTCCTGCCCATGCGAGAGCCCCGCCTCTTCCTTTCACAGTGCAGCCTGGGACCTTCCCAGGCTGCACTGAGACAGGAAGCACTACTGGCCCGGCTCCCGAGGCTCCACATACAAGGTAAGTGCATGTGGGGCCCCGGAGTGATGCGCGACCACGCAGCATTTTCGGCTTCAAGCTGAAAATGAAAAAATGCGTGCACAGTGCGTGTCAGGCCCTGGAGCATCACAGAAATGTGAGTGCATCATACGAACCACTCCTCACATTTGCACGACACTCAAGGGGCCCCTTCGCATCAGAAATGCAGTGCAAAAAGAGCATTGGCCTCAGCACCTGGACCAATAAAGGAACGTCATGGTCTACCAAGGTTGCCACAGTATCCTTTCTTTCTTCTGATTTTATAGTCAGGTGTATGTACACGGTTATAGTTTTACAAAATACACGTTAAAGTGTGTACAAAATATATTTAATTTGATTTTCAAAATATATTGCCTTTTCTACAATGAAACGGTGCTTTTTGGCAAGTAAATATGTTTCAGATCAGAGCAATAGAATCAAACTTCATTTTATTCACGATGGGTCTATGGTTTGAAATTAAAATGCAAAACTGAATTTCTTAACACAGATAACACACATGTCTTTGTGTGTTAGGAAACAGGCTTCTGTTGTTGTTTTGCTCTAACTTACAAGAAAGCTTTAACAGTTATTGTTGTTTTTAATTCATTTACACTTCACATTTTTCTCGGTACTAAAACCAAGGCTGTTTAGAAAAGTAAAAACAAACACAGAAGATTTACATCATGAATAAAATCATTTAAAAATTGTTAAAATGCAATTAAACTACCCAGAGAATTAAAAGCAGCTAAAGCAAATCCATTATATGCATTAAGATCCATTCAGATTCCCAAAACAACATACTATCAAAACCCTGGCAGTGAATTTCTAACAGCCTGTAGAACAGAAAACTTTTCACTTGCCAGCAGAGGAACAGCAAGGAAGGAGCCATCCTTGGCTCCCTAAAAGGGTATTCCAGCTCCTGGGAAGCTACCACAGAGAAGGTGCTCCCCCGTGTTACCAAAAACAAGATGGAGGTGGAGCCACAAGAAGGCCCTTCCCCAAATATCTTAAAGCCTGTTGTGGCTGTTGTGTACCTTTACAGCTTATAGTGAGCTTAAGGTGAACACAGGTTTTCTAAGGCTGAGTGTGTGTGGCACACCCAAGGTCACCTGGTGGGTATCCTTGGCGAAGTGAGGAACTGAACCCTGGTCTCTCAGGTTGCAGTCCAATGCTCAAACCACTACACCATGCTGGATCTTCATCCTAGAGCCTAGGTGGGCTCATATGATACTGGTAAAGTATGGGATGGTAGTGGACAGAAGAGAAAAAAATAGTTATGTACCTTACAACTGAAGTTATGGTCATGAGTGTTTAAAGTGAAGGAGCAGGTAAGTCCATTAAGGGCTTGCTTAAAATTCCTCAGATACACCATTGTGCAGGTTGACAACAAAGGCCTGCAGTTTTGGTCTACGTTAGGTAGAGAACTTGAAAATGCTGACTGCAGGTTTCCAAGAGCTATATTTCAAAAAAAGTAACTTTTCCAAACTTTGAGCCTGCAGATAAACTCCCTCAAAGATGCCTCAGAATTTTAAGGATAAACTGAAGCCTTTTGGCAAGTGCAGAGATGGTCCCTCAATAGAGCATTCAATGAGGACAACATTTCCTTAAGGCAGAAAGTCTGTGCTTAGGATTTAGACAATTAACCAAATGTGACTAAAAAGAGAAGTACCCTGAACTTTGTTAATATGAAGGTGAGGAGAGGGAATATTGAGAACAGGAATTCTCTTGCAGTGGAAGTAAATTATACGTACATAATTGTATGATAATATCCCCAGTGACAATTTTTGCAAATTTAGAAGTTCATTTTTGAGATTCTTTGTCTTTGCAAAATATTCAAATGTAGTTCTCCCTCCTGGCCAGAGCTGCGGACCTTGGGGTGCTTCTTCATCAGCAGCAAGTTCTCCCAATTGCATCTCTTCATTAAGTTCCCCTAAAATAAAAAACAGACCTTGCCATGTGAGGCTTCCTCAAAGTAATCATGTTTACAGTATCCTGCTTGGCACATGAGGGGATATTTTATTTCTTTTCTTTCTATTGGTTTATGCTCTCCCAATAAAAATGATCTCTGCTCCCTTTGCTTCTCATAGAAATCCACAGTACTTAAAAACACTGAAATTTTATCACGCTAGGTTTTTCCCCCCTCCCTTTTTATTATCTCTTGCCCTACTTTTAGTTTCTCCAAATTGGTGTTTTCCATATCTCTCCTTCAACAGTTCAAGTTACCCAATTGCATGCAGAAATCTGGGTGGCTTCAATAAGCAGAACAGAATGTCAGTCTCCTCACATTTTTTTCTTTCTCTTAAGGCACTTTAAGAATATGATGCACCAATAGTTTTTAGTAAATAGCCCAAGGCATTTTGTCAGCAGGAAAGAACCAGATGGCCCTAGCCATTCCCCTATTCCACCTGTAAAAAGTCAAGCAGCATGGCAGCTGATTCTTAATTCAATTCTTGTGACCATGTGACCATAGCAGTATATCTCACCATACAAGATGGCTGCAGGGATGTAAGGCAAGCTACCTTGAAATCATCTTGCATCTAGTCATCATGGCACAGAATTTTCTGCCTGGTCCATTCACCTAATTTTGGCCAGTCCTGGGTGTATGACTGCACCATAAAGTAAAAAAGTTCTACATGACAACAGATTTGATCTGAAGCAGCTCGAGGAGGGAATGGGCTTGTTTACCACTGCTCCAGAGACTAGGACAAGGAGTAAGAGATTCAAATTACAAAAAAAAGAGATTCCACCTAAACCTCAGGAAGAACTTCCTGACGGTCAGAGCTGTTCAGCAGTGGAATATGGTACCTCAGAGTGTGGTGGAGTCTCCTTCATTGGAGGTTTTTAAGAAGACTGGATGGCCATCTGTTGACAGTGCTTTGATGTGGGTTCTTGCATGGCAGGAGATTGGACTGGACAGCCCCTGTGGTCTCTTTCAACTCTGTGATTCTATGATTCTAGGTTCTGGCAGTAACTCACTTCCATAGAGCTGCATAAATCGCCAAATGACATTAAGTTTAAAGGGTAGTGAGAGTGAGAACAAAATCAAGTCAATTTACAACAGTGTGTGAGCAGATCTTATAATTATGTATACCCATATTCCTGGGGTAGAGAGATGGCCTTTTTAAAAAAAAATGATCGTGCCTATTAGATGGAGGGCTATTTTAGTAGTAGCATCCAATAGACGAAAATGAATCTTATTTTCTTCTTGCATGTGAGAAGGTGGGGGGGATTTTTCCTTGCCAAGCAAGATTACAAAGCTTTTGGCACATTGTGTTGTCATGTGCCTTCAACTCATTTCTGACTTATGGCAACCGACTTCCTTGGGCAAAATTTGGTTAGCGGAGGTTTGCCATTGCCGTCCTCTTAGGCTGAGACTGTGCCATGCTTAGGGTCAGCCAGTGGGCTTCCATGACTAACAGAGTATTCGAACCCTGGTCTCCCAGAGCCCTACTCCAACACTCCAACAATACACCACACTGTTTTTTTCATTAATGTTTTGTTTTCTTTTTTACACTTTTTGCAAAATTCTGGAAATTTACTTTTTTTTAAGGAGGAAGTACATGCTGTTTCGCATTTTAAGGAAAAAATCTTGAATTTCTTCCATAAAAATTGTTTTCATGTTTTTAAAAAAATGTATCCTGAGATCCTTTAAGGAGAGACAGAGCAAAAAGTCCTTCCCAGGTGGAACTCTGCTTCCCCACCTCTGCTGCAGACCTTGCCTTCCTCCAGTGGGGCCCCTTTGACATAACCGTGTAGTGCTCTAGGGTGGCTGAAAAGCATCCAGCTCGGTCCCTATGTTAGGATAGATAAACAAATCACACCTCGTTGTATCCCAAGGTGGACATGGAGCTGAATTGAACCCTCAAATGCAGGGTAGGAAAACAAAAAGGAGAGAAAAACAAAGGAAACACACACACACAAAGCAACTTTGGCCAAAGGATCCCTCCAAATATCAGAACTGTGTTCGGTATAACATACTAACAGTAGTTATAAGGAAGGATGATTGTATTTTTTCAGGCTTCCCTTCTTATACCCTTACATAAAAGAAAGGATTAATCATCAGCATCAGCAGAGGCACAGCGTATACACGTTACATTTTATCTGACCCTTAATATTCCTGAATCTACATGTTCCAGTCAAAATCCTGAGTCATTCCCAGAGACATCTTTGATGTTAGCAGTGTCCTTCCCTTTGCACAAACATGAACAAGGTAGAATAAGCAATTCTAATTCAAAGGTTGTGAGAAATGCTCACCACCACAGAGCTATAGACTGAATGTCCAAAATACTAATCCATACCATAGTAAATGATTATCAGGTGTTAATTCTATAGCAAGTTACAGCACCAAATTTCAAACCTAACACCTATAGCTGGATGCCCACCAACATCATCAGTATCCAGGACCTTCAGAAGACCCCTGGGAAGTCCTGCAGGATGTCTTTGTTACTATGCATATACAACCTTAGCAAGAAAATTCTTGACCACTTTTGGTCAAAGCAATATATGTCAGAAAGAAAAAGGTGATAGAGTTGGAGTTGTTGCATGAGGGACACACAACAACAATATACTTGGCCCTCCACATTCGCTAGGGTTAGGGACACAGGACCCTCACAAAAGTGAAAAATTTCCAAATAAGAAAATTTGTGTGTCTGTGGGAAGGGGGCTGAGGCACGGGTGGGGAAAGTGGGCATCCAGGGTCTAAACCAGGTCAGGGAAAGGAGATGGTTGATGTGGTGGTCCTGTACTCCCTCTCTTTTGTCCATGTCCTTCTTTAGGTGTGTGTGGGGCATGGGTACAGGGTTTGTGGTGCTGAGAATTTGGGCAGACCGCCATCCTTAGCTGGCCAAGCAGAGACTGGTAGAGGAAAGGGAGGCCAGAAGTGGGTTTTTAAAGGTCTATGCAGCCTGACTGGAGCCACCAAGAAGGAAGATTCCCCCCAAAAAGAAGCACCTGAGGTGAGAGGACAGGAGTTGGAGAATCTCACAAATAATCAAATCCATGAATGTCAAACCTGCAAATGTGGAGGGCTGACTGTAACCACAGAAAAATATAAGTTGGTATTAAAAAAAAAAGTAAGAGGAGGGGGATCTTGCTGTGGTTAGCAGGTGGTGTATTGAGTCTCTCTTTCTTAACAAGGTAAAGATAATTTGCAAATAATCTGAACAAACCTGCCTTTTAAGCAATGGAATGATTACATTGTGGTCTTTTCAGTGTTTGATGAAGACTCTTGTATTTTTTCCCTAACATTTTAATTCTAATAGCTTGCAAATATAGCTAGAATATAGTCTAAATATTCAAATAGCTTGTAAATAGCTTTTCAGATTCTATGGATAGTTATTTCCCAATGTTAATGTTACTTTTGTTATACATTGTTCCTAGTTTTGTGATATTTTAAGATTTTACATTCATATTTTGATTCATCCTATAGTTTTAGATTTTTATACAACCTGGTAAATAAATAAATAATGTCCTCTAGGGTTCAATGTATTAAATGTTTCTACCTTGTGTGCAGTGAAAAGGATAGTTAAAATAAATTGGAAGATGCCATTTGAATATAGTAAAGGTGGGATTTGCAGCATTCAATATTTTTATTTTAAAAAATTGTGACTGCACAATAGCTTAATGGAACAATCTAAGCATGGATCTTAGAAGGCTTCAGCACCGGAGATCAGGGTTATCCAAAGCTCTGCTGGACTTGTGTCACAGGAAGGAAATGAAGCAAGACTGTTGAATTGGTTTATTTTAAAATTCCCATTTCTATTTTTTCTTTATCTCTTGAACCATTTCCTTCTTGTTCAGAGCACCTCATGGATTGATGTGAATTTACCTTTGTGAAACCAGCATGCTTTAGCCAGGAAGGACTTTGACTTTTGCAGATATGCCAGTGCACTGCCCCAGATTTGCAACACCTGGCCTAACCTCCCACAAGGGCTGAGAGAATACAGTCCACCGTTAACACCTCAAAGAGGTCAGAACAATAATGCAACAACTTTGAGTAGAAAATTAATGGAACACTTAAGCATTATGGTGGGGAGCAGGGGGTACAATTTGTACAAGATCAATATTCGCAAATATTCATATTTGCGAGGTTTGATTCCCCTCTTCTGAAAACTATTTGATCTGTTCTCTGTTAATTTTCTTTTAAGCCTGCTGGTTTAACACAATATTGTTTTATGATGTGCGTGTGTGAGTGTGTGTGCATTATTTCATACTGTGTGTTCTAATCATTTTTAAAAGAAAATTTATCTCCATCCCTGCCTTAAAGCATTTCTGTTTACTGGAACGCTTTTAAAAAGCTGCTTCCAGCTGTGCTATAGTTTAGTAAATTATATCGAAGGTTAACTTTTTGTGTTGTTTTCTACTGCAAATCTATGGAGATGAGGTTTTTAATATTTATTTTAGAAAAGCTGTTTTATACTCTTTGTTTCCTGCTGGTTCTCTGAGCAGCTCAATAAAACTTTTTAATGAAGCTAGTTGAAGCGTTCTCTCTTTTCCTACCACTTTAAAACTCAAAGCTTCCACTGCCACTGGTAAATGCAACTTTCTGTTATCTAAAGGGGATTTTTGTCAAATATACAGGCACTTTAATTCTTAAAATAATTCCTGAATGTAAACTGAAAAGAGAAAAAAAAACTGGCAACAGTCTAGCACACTGTTAGGCACACTTAAGCCACTCTATGGACATTATAGTTTCTTCCAGTTTTATTAATTTAAAAGATAGAAATCTCATCTTTCTGAGATATTGAATGTGGCCGACATTCAAAAAATAAAGTTAAATGTAAACTCAGTGCTAAGTATGAATTTAAAACCATCACCACCATCAACAAAAACAATAAAGGTAAGACTACAACCCTCCTAATTATCACCAGCCATCAGATAATAGTAGATCAAATACTGTGTTACCACTGTGTCCTGGCCTGGCCTTTGGTGAACCAAAGATATCATTTTGATATTGCAATTCGGCCCTGCTCTGCCACCAGCCAAGTGTTTGTGAGGCTCGCCGAACAAGCGCGAAGCTAGGCAAGGCTATTACTTGCTGCTCCCACCAAACCAAGCCAGATATTGCCAGATCTGCTTTAGGGGACCTCCCGAAACAAACACCTTCATTACAAATGCACGCTACCACGAAGAGATCCTCTGCCCTGAGAAGACACCCTGGCGAGCTAGGTACTTAACTGCTGAGCTAGCCACATTCAATTCGGACTTTAACTCAATCATGCAAATTCTGACCTTTCAGAGGCTTTGTCTCCAACCCAAAACTTATTGTTTTCACCCGAGACCAGACTAACCTGCAGTCGTTCTTTCCCCAATAAAAATTCCCCGCTCTGAGAGCTCTTTGTAACTCTCGCCGAATCACTTGGACTTCATTCTGCCTTGCTGCCACTCGGTTCAGCAGATTCCCCTCAGCCGCCACGCCGGGTTTCCTCTTCTACAATTGGCTCCTCCAGGACTGCAGGACAGGTGGCGTATCACCCATTCCCCTTGAAACTCTCTTTTCCTTTTCTAGTTAGGAGTGTGTTTGTGCTTTTTTTTAATAACTGTTTAATAAATCTTAATTGTTGTTTGAACCATTTGCCTCCTCACTGACCTGATGCTGTAGATATAGGGTAAAAGATCCTGCTGCGTTACCCTGCCTTTCGTTAGCCAAGAGAGCGCTCCAGTTAATTTCCCCATCTTTGCTTGGTTTCGTTTGTTGTTTGGGCACCCCTCCCGAGACCCCCAATTCACAGGGTAACAATTGACATAAATTCTGAGCTAAATTTCATTAGCTGGTGGTGTTTATCCTATGTCATGGAAGTCAAGAAAGAAGCACCAATGTGTTTAATGGTTGCAATTGTCGTGTTACGGTTGGAAAATCCAGATTTCGTCCATTTCGTCTCTACAGAGTCATAGTGCTATTATTCCACTTTCACTATCCTGTGGAATCCTGTGCTTTCCAGTTTAGAGAAGGGCATTTAGAATTCTCAGCCAGAGAGCTCCTCGACCTCTGTAAACTACAAACCCCAGAATTCCACAGGATGTTAGAAGTGGAATAATAGCACTATAACACTGTAGTGTGGAAAGACCCTTAGTCTCCCTAAGAATCCCAACCAGGAAGTTTTACTAGCTGGCCTCCAGCCAATCCCTATTTGTCACCAAAAGAGTTGTTGAGGAACAAAGAGGTGGTGAGGTAATGGTGTATATTGTTACTGTTAATTCCTCTTATTAATTCATTTATATCCCACATTTAACCCAATACTACAACTCAGGGCAGCTTGCAAAAATCTAAAACTAATACAGTTAAAAGTGTTTTCAAAGACAAAAACAAAAATGTTATTGGATATTATATGTTTTGGATTATATTGTTGTTGTTAAAATGTAGTTAAATTATCTGCAGAATTAGAACCATTTAAAACACATCCATTAAAAGACAAAAATGTTAAAAGATCAGCAAAGATGCACCCTGTCAAACCCCCTTGCCATCCATTCCTCACTGTAGTCATTTTCTATTGTTCTGCCCTCTATGAAAGTAGGCTGGGATACAATTATAATTTTTTAATAATCGTTGCACATGTTGATAAAAACTGTTTTGTAACTTTTTGGCTATCACAAGGAACAACATGTTCCTTATCGCTAATGTCCTTTCCTGAACCAAGGGGATCCAGAATACTGTCCCTGAAGCTGACCTAATCAATAGATGGAACTGTATTGTTCGAGGTGCACTCTATACTATATAGACGGCCACAAAAAGACTTTAAAAGTAAAGGCTGCAAATTCATATCCAGTTACTTCAGTGGTTCCCAAACTTTGGTCCTACAGGTGTTTCGGATTTCAGTTCCCAGAAGCTCCAGCCAGCTTGGTCAACAGTCAGGAATTCTGGGAGCTGAAGTCCAAAACACTTGGAGGACCAAAGTTTGGGAACAACTGACTGACTTGGAAGTAAACTTAACCTAAACCTAAACTGTGTAAACCTAAACGGAGAACCAGCATGGTGTCGTGATCTGAGTGTTCGACTATGACTATGACCCTAGACACCAAGGTACCATCGACCATGGTATCCTTCTGGGCCAACTTTTTGGAACGGGACTTGGGGGCAATGTTATGCAGTGGTTCCAGTCATTCCTGGAGGAACACAGTCAGAAGGTGGTGCTGGGGGACTCCTGTTCGACTCCCTGGCTGCTGGCCTATGAGATCCCTCAGTGTTCTGTTTTGTCCCTCACGCTTTTTAACACCTACATGAAACTGCTGGAAAAGATAATCCAGAGTTTTGGGGTTTGGTGTCACCAATATGCAGATGACATCCAACTCTATGTCTCCTTCCCATCTGATTCCAAGGAAGCTGTCTTGGCCATGAATCAATGTCTAATGTCAGAAATAGACTGGATGAGGCCAAACAAATTGAAGCTTAATCCAGACAAGACAGAGGTGCTTCTGGTCAGTCGAAAGGCAGATCAGGGACTAGGGACTTTACCTGTGCTGGATTGGGTTACACTCCCCCTGAAATCTCAGGTTCACAGTCTTGGTGCGCTCCTGGATTCAACTCTGAGCCTGGATGCCCAGTTATCAGCACTGGCCAGGAGTGCATTTGCACAGTTAAAACTTGTGTGCCAGCTGTGCCCGTTCCTTGAGATATCAGACCTGGCTTCAGTCACACACACCTTGATTACATCTCAGTGGGACTACAGTAATATGCTTTATGTGGGGCTGCCTTCGGAAACTGTTCAGAAACTCCAGTGGATACAAAACGCAGCAACCAAAATGCTGACCGAGGCCAGTTACAGGAAAGACATAATTCCCTTGTTAAAACAGCTCCACTGGCTACCTGTTCATTTCCAGGTACAATTCAAAGTGCTGGTTATGGTCTATGTACAGCTTAGACCCAGGCTATCTGAAAGACCATATCTCCCTGTACAGACTGGCTAGAGGCTTAAGATCTGCTGGGAAAGGCTTTTTCTTGGTCCCACTACCATCCCAGGCTCGCCTGGTCAGGACACAGGAGAGAGATTTATTGGTGGCTGGTCCCACCCTGTGGAATGCTCTGCCACAGGAGGCTAGATGGGCCCCCTCACTGCTTTCCTTTCACCAGCAGGTGAAAACTTTTCTTTCTTTTTTTTCCTTTTTTTTCTTTATCATTTTTATACAAAACATAAGTTTAAATTTTTTAAAACATTTTCTCCATCATAGTTTTATATATACACATGAGGATTTAATGTATTTTCTTATCTTCCTGTGTTTCTACCTAAAATCTTAGTATTTTCATAAATGTTACCAATTATTTATGTACTTCTACAATTGTCCTTAAATATCCTTCGTTTCAGATCCTTATATTTCTAAATATTCTATTTAATTAATACATATTTTCTTTAAAACCCTTCAGAATGTAATAATGTATCCCCCCCCCCATTACACATTTTTGAATATTCTTTATATGTTTGTTGTATTTAACCTTTTTTTTTTCAGTCTTTATACTGGAGGTAATCTTCTATTGGAGCCTACTCATTTTTTATATTTTCTTCTGTTTGGTTTCTCAATTTTTGTGATAGAACATCTGCTGTTTTGATGTCCAATATGCTTCTAATGGCGAAGTTGTATAAGAATTTGTTACTCTGTGATAAAGAAGAAGAAACAGTCAAAGAGGTAATGATAAAATGGACCCAGAACACAGGACATACAATACAGTTGGATCAATGGGAAACAAGTTGGAAAAGGACTATGAAATTCACAACAGCACAAAACCTCAAAGAAAACTATTTTAAAATCTTTCATAGATGGTATATGACTCAGGAAAAAATACAAGGAATATATAAGTCTGGAACAGGAAGGTGTTGGAAATGTGGCACTCAGATTGGAACAATATATCATATGTGGTGGACCTGCCCAAAGGCGCAAAAATATTGGAAAGAAATACATAAAAACATAGAAAAAATCTTCCATATTCAATTCACCATGACCCCAGAAATTTATTTATTAAATGTACTTGATGAAATAGACAACCAAACTAACAAGAAATATTGGAGAATTATATTATATATGATAACAGGTGCAAGAATAGAATTTGCAAAACTCTGGAAAAATGAAGATGTTCTCAAAATTGAGCAATGGTTAAAACTTTTCTTTTTAAACAGGCTTTCATGTAAGCTGGGGAGCTTTATTTAGTAACTTGTTTTAATGGAATATTGTTTTAGTTTTTTGTGATCTTATATGTTTTTAATGTTTTTAAATTGCTTTTAAATTTTTTGCTGTTTTAATTTGTTGATGGAAGCCACCTTGTATCCTATGCAAGGAGAAAGGTGGCATACAAATATAATAAATAAATAAATAAATAAATCCAATGTTTCATCTGCTACTTCTCTGTTTTTATTATATTAATCTTACTGTATTTTATTATTAGGTTTGCCTGATGGATTAGTGTATAAATTTTCTGTAAGTAAATGCATGTAAATGTATTTAAATTGCTCCATGTACCCATATCTGTACATGGCAGGGATTGGCTACTTCCTAAGATCCAAAGAAGACATACACACTGTCACTGGACTGTCTGCATGCCTCCAAAACTTCATTGCTTTTATTCAACCCAATCTGTGACCCTGAAAGGGTGTGAGATGGGGCTTTCATCATGCTTTGCCTTAGCTGTTTGAGACCCAGAAGACGCCTTTCTCAAAAACAGGAGTTACTTAGGCCCTTTTGGCATGTGACTTTGAACACGAAATGGCCACGGGAGCGATGTGGAATTGCGAGGACGGTTCAGCATAAAGTCCTCGCGATCCCATGTCGCTCCTGTGGCCATTTCGCAGCAATTGCGGATTATATAATTTTTGGCTGTCTTGGTGATTGCACATTCCTCTCGCGTCCCTCCCACACTTACTTGGCATGCAGAACCTCCGGAAGTATGATGGCTGTGCTTCCTCCCCCAGCACAGCCTGAGAAAGTACTGAGATGCACTGCCAAAGGAAGGAGGGGAGCTATTGTGCTTCCTTCCATCCAGCACAGAGCTGGTGCAGAGGGAAGTGCAAAGGACACAATTCCCTCCCGCAAGAGGCTTTTCACGTGATCCCCACGTGATGGCACCGTGAACAAGGTAAGGTGCAAAAAGTGCCTTGGCAAAGCCTCCTTTGCCTAAAAACTGCCCAGAACATGGCAATATTGCCCATCATTTTGAGATTTTAAAAAAAGTTTTAAAAAAATGAATGTGGGGGACACAAAAATAGCTTCTGGTCAACAGCCAGCTCATCAATCACATTGTTCCAGTCGTGTGTGTGTGTGTGTGTGTGTGTGTGTGCCTGCCAAATTATGGTGACACCATGAATTTTTTTATAGGGTTCTCTTAGGCAAGGAATACTCGAAGGTGATTTTGTTACCCCCAAACATATATAGAGAATAATTAGCTCCAAAATGGGCCTGTGAGTGTGTGTGGGGTAACTCAGTGAGATCTGACACCTATGTTTACCAGGTTACTTCAAAAGATACCAGTCAGAAAACTTATGGTACAATTTAAATGTGTTTTATTAGGGGAAAATATACATGCGTGCACACACAAAGAGATGCACACATGAGCAATCACACTAAGCTAATTTGAAAGAAAGAGAGAAGGGTTAGAGGAATAAAAAAGGGCTTGGGATATATTTACCATCCAGATGGAAGCAGAGAAATGGTGATGTTGCTTAGACTGATGTCCAAGGACAGCAAAAGGTCTGACTGACAAAGAGGATCCCTGAAATTGAAAGTACTGTGTAGAAGACCCAAAATCAGGGTCCTTTATACCCAAAAATATGCCTTGGAGGTGTGGGATGTTAGTGACTCTCTACCTGTGTCTTGCAGAGTGGACAAAGGGGACAGGATAGATTAATGTGTGTTAATGTCTGAAGGAAACAGTTGATGATTTTAACATGTGGATGGCAAAGGATTTTCAAATCTGCCTGACTGAAGATCATGAAAAAGATCATGGATGTGAGGATGATGCAAATATGGATTTGTTTGAAATTTTCCTGTTTTCCTGAACCAGCACTGTCAAACAAACAAGACTCTTTGTTTTTGGAACTTGTGACACATAGGTGCCAGATTAAGTTGATAGCTGGTTTTATGGCTTTGCCTTCTATAGGATATGCAAACCACAGGGGTTTTGCTCTTCTCAGAGATGGCTTGTTTCTTACTGAAAGAGCCATTAAGTCAGACCCAGCCATGCTCAGGGTCGCTTCTGACCTGTTTTTCCAGTCAAAGTTCCTCCTCCACATGGCTTTGTATTTATATGATTGATATTGTATGCCAATTAAACATAACTGCCAATTAATATATTTTGCCAATAAACCATATCAGAGCAGTGGAGTTACAGTTTTGTCAGTTCCTTCCACTGAAATGTAGCCTACACCACCTGGTATTTGTTGGCGGTCTCCCATCCAAGTCCTAACCAGGTCCCTGCTTGGCTTCCAGGATCTGATACTTTTCGGGTATTTAGGGTCCCGCACCCATGGTATATGGAAAATGAGTCATTTAAATGCAATGGTTTGGCATCTTGGGCTGAACATTATCCATATCACCATTAAGACTTTATTTGTTCATTCGTTCTTTCATTTATTTTGCTGCTTTGAACAAGGAATGGAAGAGAACTGTTCTGTTTATATGGCAAACCTCTGTATCTGCACAGCTTACCATAATGAAAGAGACAGCAACACACCTTAGGGCCAGTAAAATCACACATACTGTCTTAGACTGAGTCATAATTGTCTACTCTTATTGGTAGCCATTTTCCTGGGTCTCAGGCAGACCTCTTCAAATGATAAGTGAAACCTTCTTAAATCTCCTGCCTGAAACTCTGTAGGCAATAGTGCCAGTGGATGAATTTCCTGACATCTGTTTATGCAAAATGTATGCCCCACCACCAGCCTGTCACCCAGCACCCTTTAATATAATTTGCTTTAAAATGCAGCAATTGTACTTTGTATCATTAGCAGTATAATGGACTGGAATCATACTTGGAATTGACCTCCATCACAAAAACAGTCAAAATTGTTGCAAAAATGTCACAGATTTCAAAGGATCAATTCTAAACTGCAGTAAGGGCTTTTTCGCACTTTGGGAAGAAAACGGGGCAGTCTGTTACTCACCAGACTGGTACGCTCCCTCCAACTATCCATGCTGATCTGGAGCAGTGCGTGCCCGCGCTACACACAGCTCCAGGGATGAAAATGGAGGCTTCCGGTTGGTGGAGGCTCTCCACCAACCAGAGAAGCTTGCCAGCCAGAAGCCCGCCCCTGGAAGATCTGCTGCCTTGCGCTGGTGTGAGCCTGCAGATCTACACAGGAGCACAGCAATGGACTGGGGCGCGACGGGCTATTGAAAGACCTGTTTTAAGCAGTCTTTCAATAGCATGGAGAACCACCAGTTCTGGTTATTCTGGAGTGGGCTGAAGTCCGAAACTACAGAAAGTAGTCCAGACCCAGTTCTTCCTCAAGTGCAAACGTCCACGCTGGTGGATGCGCTGCCCTGTTTTAAAAACAAAGTGCAGAAAAGGCCTAAGTATGCATTCAAGCCTGGTATTGTGTTTATTCAAGTGCTTACACTGATTTTGCAGTTTTACAATTCTTGACAAGGATTATTTGGACAAGTTTTAGGCCATTTCCGACAAGCCTGTTATAGCGCGATGATTCCACTTTCAACCTCCTATGGAATCCTGGAGTTGCAGTTTCGGGAGGGACCGACCGGACCCTCCCGAAACTGCAAACTCCAGGATTCCATAGGAGGTTGAAGTAGAATCATCGCGCTATAACAGGCTCATGCGGAAATGGCCTTAGACAAGTTTGGACAAGGACAAGTTTTGCAGTCCTTGACAAGGACTATACTTTGAACACAAGTAGGAAGTGTGAGAGAAAGCCAGCAACCCTGGAGACCAAGGTTCAATTGCACGCTTGGCCATGGAAGCTCACTGAGTGAACACGGGCACATCACGCACACTCAGCCCAGGATAGGTTTGCCTTAGATTTGCCATAAATTGGAAAGGACTTGAAGGCACACAACAACAACACAGGAAATATGAAATATAAAGAACAAATTATAGGTGACATTAAATGTATCACTTAATGTTGTCTTTTTTAAACTGGAAATACAAGAGGGGATTATCTCAATAAGACCTGGGACCATGACATATAGACAAGGTGCTTTACCTGTTTTCCTCCTCCCATTCAAATTATTTGATTTAGCAGAAAAGGTTCTGTTGGTTTTACTATACAGTTGTTTCCAATTTCATTTTAGAATCATGAGAATCATTTCCCTGGAATGGTTTGCACTCAGAATAAAACCTGCATTTAGTTCAGGCATAAATTAGACAAATATTACTAAAGCACTCCCACAATGAAACTTGAATCAACTATATAGTGGACATCAGGTAGTGCAGTTACTCCTTTCCATGTCTTGGAGAAAGCAGGAAATTTCCAAGGTCATGCAGGGATAACCCACACTGTGTCTCCTCCCTATGCTAGCATTACCTAATTTTTTGGAGTACTGATCCTGCTATCACAGGGAAGTCACAGCATGAGTTCTTGTGATTTTCCAAGTTCCCACAGAAGCATGAGAAGAAATGGCACTGCAGTAACTCCTACGTCACAAGGGTAAGGCAAGAACCCACTCTAAAATTGGACTGTCTTAGTCAGAAATCAAGGTGCCTCCCAAATCCCAGAATTCCTTATCATTAGCTATGCCGGATAGAGCTTCTAGGACTTATAGTCCAACAACATCTGAAGGCCTGCATGTTTCCTCTCCCTTCACTGGAGCAACAATGTATTAACTAAGCTCCCTGGTATGTTGAGAAATGCTGTTGCCCAAGTCCATTTTAAATATTTGATTGTAACTTTCTCCTTTCATATAATATTTATGCTTACTTTGAATAGCGGTATGTTAGATGCCGGTAAATATGCAATTTCCTTGACTAATGGCTTGCCAGTAATACTTCAGCATATTTAGAAACATAGCTTTAAAAAAATATTCCTGTACTTTGGTAAGTACAACCAGCACATAGCCAACAGAATGATTAAGTTTCACATATAGTCAAGGTCAGTCTGAGAAAAACAACAGCAGCAGTAAAATTATCAAAGCGTGTTGTAGTACCCTAAAGATCCCAGCAGATTCTGTATTCGTTCTGTTGCAACAAACTAACATTTATTCCATGCACGTTTCCATATTGGCATGATCATTCATTGAAAACCGAATTAAAATACCTCAGGTCCAGAACTGGCAGAACTTTTTGGACTACATCTCTCACATGCCTTACAAACATGGCTGTTGTAGCTAGAAAAGTCCCTCCTCCCTGAATCAAATTGTCTGTAACCCACCAAGCTGAATGAAACTTAAGATGGCTGTGTGAGACTTGATGAACCTCCTGGTTTTGTTGACTATTTGGGACACCATAACAGAGGGTTTGTAAAGCATTCACGGGTCACTGTAATGGTTTCCAGTTTCTGTATGAGCTGGCTAAATCACAAGTTGTCCAATACTACTCAGCTCTACACAACTCTACACAAAGAACTCAAAAGAAAACGTGGAACATGACAATAATTACGGGCTGGGTACTTTCTAATGAATGTTCTCAATTTGCATAGGAATATAACATCCCTTCTATTATCAAGATAATATAAGCAGCTAACATAGTAAATATCTATTTTGTTACTATTTTCTCTGTTTGTTTGTTGTTTATTTTGTTTTTTGGAGCGAAGTGACCAGTACGTTAGAATATGCACATACTAACTTGTACTAACACAAACACTGTTTTTAAAACTCTGAGGTGCCAACTCAGGGTGCATTATCCTTATTGCGGGCAGTGTTTCCTGGTGCTGGTTGATTCAATATTCTTATTTATTTGTTTAATTCCATCTTAGAGTGATCAAAGGCAGCAAAGAATACCAGAAGTAAATATGGTCTAGTCTGAAGCTTCCTTAAAATGCAATCCAGTTCAAGCTTTCTTGGAAGTCCCATGGGACTACACTGGGACTTACTTCTGAATCAACTTCCACAGATCTGCACTGTCAAACTGAAATTCTATAATATTTTACCTGTACTGAGCTCAGTGGGATTTAGGTCAAAGTAGACTTAAGCAGAACTGCACTGTTAAGTTCTATAAATGTCACTTGAAATAGTTTATTAGGATTGGGCTCTGATCAAAACCTACTCAGTCACAGCAGCAGTATCTGCAGGCACACTGGTGCAGTGAGAGACAAAGGCTTCATCTAAACAAGCCATCTGCTGCTACACTCCCTGCTCATATATTGACACATTACTTTCTTGTTTGCTCATACATTAACACATTACTTCCTCATTTGATCCTTACAAAACCAGCAGACAGTGGCTTGAATAAACCCTGCTTGGGAAGTCTTGCTCAAATCCTAGTTTGCTAATGGCAAACTAGGATTTGATCAAACAAGGAAGTGTCAAACACAGTACCCAAGCGGAAGATGGACATGAACTCACAAGCAAGGGTTTTGTTTCCAATCCTCCAAGCCACAAGATGTCTGAATGCTGCCACTGAATGGAGTGAAATTCAGTATCTTGCTTCAGTGGTATTAATAGGCCTATATCCACCAACATCATTGTGCATTTTTAAACACAGAGCACTTTTTATTGCACAAGTGGCTGTGCAATGTGGATGTGGATAGCAAGCTTACACTACTTACATAATGCTGCAAGCCAGTGCAGGATTTTCACTTCTGCTAGTTTTCCATTGGATTTAGGCTACAGTCTGTAAAGGACAGATAAACTGGGCTTAGCAGTTGGACTGTGGGGATCTGGCCAGGACTGGGGATAGAGCTAAAATATAGAATGTATAACCTACTGTTTTGGTAGCTTCAGTCCAGAGATTTTGTACAGCTTTGCAATAGCCTCATGTTGTGTATCTGTTCCTTTTCATTCCCAAAGAAAACTATGATGCTCAAGTGTACAATATTTAAGAAAACAACCATACTGTTTGAAAGCTCTGGACTGTCAAAGATCCACATAACTCTTTTAACTGACAACACACATTTTGCTGCAGAGCAACTATATCCCATAGATTTTTTTATTATTTATTCTAGTTATACACCCGTGTTGGAGCTGCAATAATTTTATGCTTTTGAATATAATTATGCTCCTATTAATATGCTACATTTCTAAGCTATGGGGAATATTAAAGTTTCAATTTTAATCTCAATTTGTATTGCCTAACCTTTTGTTCATTTATATGTTTGAAAGAGTTTAGTATATAAATTCTGTAGTAAGCTAATACAATATGCATGGGAAATGAATTTGTTCATTCAACTAGAATTTTCTGCTGAGATGAGCCCTTTATTTTTCAGTGAGTTAACTTTCCATTAAAATAGAGCATCTGAAAGCCAGCCAATTACTCTATGAGACTAACACCAAACATTATTTGTGAGTTTAATGCTGAAAAAAAAGGGGGAGCCAGAAATCCCCCCAAACAAACATCATAATGCAAGATTCTTTTCCGGTGACAAATCTAATTATTGCTCTATTCTATATACCTAGCAATGATCCTCAACATCTGGGTGTCTCAAACTGATGCTTCTTATGTCGTTTTCCAAACTGCTAAAGAGCATTGTGTCAATACAAGGTTTGTTTGTTTTTAATATAACAGCAGTTTTAAACATGCATTCCTTCTGGGATTCAGGAATGTTCCTCAGATAATCACTTTGAGTCTCCTTGCTAACATTGTCACTGATAACGGAAAAGAATCCTTAAAAGGTATAGTCCCAGGGAAGTGTTGGGTGTTCCGATTCATTCATTCCTAAGCAGTATTATTCATCCTATACTTCTCAGAGCAGCATACAGCAAAAACAAATATAATTTCTAATCCTCATAAAAATAGCAACAGCACAGGAAAACTATCAATTTAAAACAGCAGGAGCTAAAACAGAATGGAGAAGAAGGGCTAAAAATACCAATTTATTCATTGACAGATTACTTGGTTGTACTGTGAAACCACCCACTAGCCAGAGTTGTCTAGGTATCTCACAATGTAAAAGTATAAAATGAAAATATGAACTAGTGACTAGAGACGGCTGAAAAGAAAACCAACAGGGCTGTTTTTGTGGCCTCATAGACCCCGAGGGGACCAGTAGGTATGATGAGCATTTTTGTTACATTTAAGAGCCCCTCTTTAGGCCCATTTTAAGCCAAGAAAATTCTGTTTTTTAAAAAAATGGAAGTACTAATTGAACTGGATACATGGGTGAGGGCATGGAAAACAGATATAAAATTTACACCAAGTCTAAATTTAAGAGAAAACTTTTATAAAATGCTACACAGATGGTATATGACACCTGAAAGGTTGCAAAAAATAACTAAAAATAGAAATGTAAGATGTTGGAAATGCGATGGTGGGGTCATTTTTTCATATGTGGTGGACCTGTAAGATAGCAAGGAAATTTTGGAAGGAAATACATAACGAAATTCAAAAAATTTATAGTTTAAATTTTGAAATGAAGCCAGAGTTTTATATGTTAAATATGCTAGGGCAACAAAGAGAAATAAGTTGTCACCAGAAGACATTGTTATATTTGATAACTGTTGCAAGACTGACATATGCGCAATACTGGAAAGAAAGGAAATATGTTGACATGAAAGAATTGAAATTAAAAGTCCTGAATATGGTAGAGATAGAAAAGTTAACATTTTCATTGAAAAATAAGCCTATCCAGAACTTTGAAAGGGAATGGAGAGAAGTCTTGAATTTGATAAAGATATAGTATAAGAAAAGAAAAAGGAACAAAGCAAGATTGTATGTAGTGCAAGGCAACAACGTAATAAGGCAATGTAAGAAAGCAGCAATGTAACAATGTAAGATGCAACAATGTAAGATTATCCTTTAAACAGAAACTATGTATGAATGGAATGTAAACAAACAGACTCAACTGGAAAAAAAGCTTGGAAGTGGGGAAAGGTTTTTTTTTATTTTATTTTCAATTTAAACTTTAATAAAAATATTTCAAAAAAAAATATGGAAATAAACCAGAAGGGACTCCTGTTCATGTCCTGTTTTGAAAAATGGCCTCTCCTGCACCCAAAAACATGGCAAATATGCCTCCCACAGACCCAGGGGGAATTGAGAGGGGGCATTTGGGGACAAAAAAAATATTTTTCTCACGTGTGGTAGGTGGTGGGATGGTGGGTCTGCCTCCACCCCCAGTTTCAAAGGAGGCTAATGCCTCTAGACTGCCATAGTTGCTCACCCCTAGACTAATGCTTAAAGGATGTCAAAGTGGGGGCCAGGCAGGGCTCTTTAGGACGGGTATTCTGCAATTGAGATACTCAATTCAGAATGCATTCAGGACAGTCATGAACCCTTAAGGCCTGGAGAGCGCCCTGTTCAAATGAATGCCCAAAAAAGACATGATTAAAGAGATTCATTGTCACATTTACCAAACAAAAAACAAGAAACTACAAACTTTAGACAGGCCTTGAGGGATATAATTTTCTGCCTTCAGTATCTGCCTTAATCTTTATATACTAAATTATTTCATTTGTGCATGTGTGTGTGTGATGGCTAGGCAGTTAGTATTGAAATGAAAATGGGCCCACGGGGAAAAAAAGAGAGCAGGGGCTTAAAGTTGCCAATCATTGCTTAGCACCTGGACAGTGGACTGAAATGGTATAAAGGTTATCTGCCACATTCTTCCACATACTGGCAAGCTGCCTAAAATTTCTTTTAGAAATATTTTATATTTTAATTTGCATCTATGTATATAAATTAGCATATATAAATTTTATGCAAATTCCTCTTCCATCTTGTCTTTTTGGTGAAGCTTTTGCTGTTCTCCAGCATTGTCTCAGAAGGCTCAGGTTGTTCACCCATGCAAGAGGCCTTCTCATCATCTGATAAAAACCAGCATGTCTCACAGAAGCCTGCTACTGATGGATTCCAAGGGTGGGGGGGTGACCTCCAGGATACCTCAGTTCTGGGAGAGCAGGGTATGGCCACTAGCCAGTGTGAGTAAGCTGCCAAAGTTATGCAGGGCTGTGGCCTCCAGTCCTTTATTTGGATAGGCAATGTAGTGTCAAAAATATATAGGATGGTGTGGGAGATAAATGCCCATGACCTCTTCAGCACTAGTGCTCTACTAAGGGAAGATTTCTCCTTGAAACTTGAAAATAGGTACGGCTTGCTTCCCTCTCTCTTTCATCTATATATATGGGCCTTTTTGTAGGATTGCTAAAACATTTTCTTCCCACCTCATCTCATCCCAGGGGAGGAAACCCCTGATTTTTAAATGATGGACCCATTTATTCCACCTCCTGTTGAAGAGTAAGCCTGCAATTTTTCCACTTTGGCAGGGACAGTCCCAATGAATCCTCTGTCCTTCCACTTTTTAACTGCTCTTAAAAAGTCCCAGTTTCTTTCTCCTCCTTACACTCCCCCCTAACCCGCCTTTGCCCTTAGCTTACTTCAATTGCTGCACTCAAGTAGTTTGCATTCAATTAACTAAGAAGGGGAGGAGTATAGACAGCAGAATCTTACCCTTCCCAGTTGTTGTTGTTGTTGTTGTTGTTGTTGTGTGCTATCAAGTCAATTCTGACTTATGGTGACCCTAAGGTGAACCTATCTCGGGTTTGCTTGGCAGATTTTGTTCAGAGCGGATTTGTTCTTGCCCTTTTCTGAGGCTGAGAGAGTATGACTTGCTCAAGGTGTCCCAGTTGGTTTCCATGTCTGAGTGGAGATTGGAACCCAGATCTTTCAATGTTGTAGTCCAACACAAGACCACTACACTGGCTCTGGTCCTTCTCAGTAGGCTCAGAGAAACGCAAAATGCAACAGCCTCTCCTAGCTTGTGCGTTTTTCCTCATTAGTAACTTTTCCAGTCTTGACCATGCTCTGATGTTGCTTGGCACATGTATCCCAGTTTTCATCTGTGAAATGTTGGAAAGTATGGACCAACATGCCTATCACACTGTTACCCTGATTTCTGGGGGTCCCGTGAGGGACACCTAAATGCTCTCCAAATTACACAAGTTGGGGAAATTAGTCAAAGAGTACAAGCTAGCAATACGAGAGGCAGGGCAACGCAGCAAGATCTTTTACCCAGCGTCTACGGGGTCAGGCCAAGTCAAGGAGCAAACAGATGTGAAATAATAATAGTTGTTTTTATTAAAATACAATCAAGCCAGTGTATGCAGCACACTCACACAGATAAGTATAGAAATAAAGGCTGGAGTGGGATAGAGGGATTTTTAGAGGAATTGTTGTTTTGGGTAATACTACACCTGTCCTGAAGCCCAGGTAGTCTGCAGCAGAAGTTCGGAGATATGGAGTCTCAGTACATGGGACTGAGGGAGAGGCTCGCCAAGCACAGCGGCAGCAAGGCTGGATGGAAGTTGGGAACAATCCAAAGAAGCTCACAAAGTCCAGGGTTTTTAAAGGGGAAAATGTAGCCACAGGCTAGTCCATACTTGGGGAAAACAATGAGTTTCGGGCTGGAGACAAAGCCTCTGAAAGGTCAGAATTTAGCATGATTGAGTTAGGTCTGAATTGACAATAGAGTAGACAGTATGCAAACGCAGAGTGCTTGACAGATGAGTATTCTCCTAATCAAGCTGCCTGCTCGAGGCAGGGAGTTCTTTATAAGTAGCGTGCTTACCTGATTAGGCTACTTGCCATGAGGTCTCCTGAAGTGGCAGTTTGGCTATTTCTGGCCAGCCTGTATTTCTTTTGAATATTCCAGCAATTAGCGACTGAGCCTGTTTGCGTGCTTGTCTGGGGGCCTCGCAAGCACATGGGAAGGAATGGGTGAGGAAAGCCGAATTATTGCTATCAAAGTGATATCTAATGTCACCCCAAGTGCGGCTTAGGAACTGCAATAACAACATCAAACCTCTTATCTGAGTCACAAGTTTCCTTCATGTGATTCTTGGTAGGCGCACTTTATCCACTAACTGTGGGAAATATGAAAGACTTCTGCTTTTATTGCTAATTGAGTATTCAGAGGTAGAGTTGTTTATGTCTGCCACCAATACTGTTGCATGCATCAGCCTGAACTGAAGACATGGGAAGATACAATTATAGCATAATCGCTTCTCTCATTGGCAACTAATAAAAACAAAACACGTTGGCAGGGGTGGGGGGAAGTCTTAAGGTTTCATCATCGTTCAAGTTTTTTTTTCCCCCAAGAGTTCCAAAAAAGCAGCTAATCAAGTTGGGGAGGGAAGGGGTAGAGGGTTGTTCATACAATTGTTCTTTATAAATTGTTCATGATGTGTTTTTGTAATGCAACAGAGCCCTTATTCATGAGTGCTCAAATATGCCTGAATTATACAGCCCCCAAGGTGAATCAAAGCAAACAGCATGCAGAAAGGCAGAGCAGCCCAGATGGTCTATCAACAGTTAATTAAGTGGCAGAGCTAGAGCCAGGCCTTGTGCTGCCAACCCCATTGCCTGCGGAGCCTGCGACAGAGTCCGATTTAGACTGCTGGATGGAATCCTTGTACAGATTGGCATCAGCATCCTGTGACATTCATCTGAAGCATAGCCAAGCAAACAAGAGAACAAAAAAAGCAAAGCCAGAGTGAAGACTGGTTTTCTCATGTTTTTTTTTTCTTTTTTTAATGGCAATGACAGGAACTTTCTCACTTCAGCAACATCAGCATCAGCCAGAACCAACCTAGCATCTCCATTTATTGGTCCATGGGCCCACATGAACCATTGCTGAAGAGACAGGAGGCAAAATGCCAGAGTAGAAAAAGATTTGGGCATTGGAAGCCCTCTTGGTATGCAGAATCCAGGGTACCCTCTGCTGCTTCTTCCATTGGCTGAGTGAGCAATGATTTAGGCAGAACTGATATCAGTCTCTCACAAGAAATGTCAAGAAATAACTTTATTTTCTTTATTCTCTGGCCCTCCCTACAGTAAGGCTGCAAACAGAAATCTGCTTCTAATTATAACCTAGCCACAATGGTATATGCACTGGTGATGCTAAATCTGTTTATTTTCTCTGCTGGAGCTGGGAGGGGATGTGGAACTAGTTGTTCAGCTTCCGTTTTGCCAGTTTGATTACTATATTTGAGAGCTCCACTGTGATCTTTTACTCTTCCCAACACTTGAGGTGGTGGTTTAGCTATGTGCTGGATTGAAAAAAACAACTTTCTATCTATCTTGAATAGAAAGAAGTCTGGATGACTTTAGATTCTAGGATTGTGAGAGAAGGTGAAAAGCCTCTGACAATATGCTTCCTCGCATTGTATAGAACTTGATGTGCCCATCCTGTCCCTACCTGCTTACATTTTTTTTTCTAATCTAAAAAGATTCGATGTTTTCTGTCCTCATAGGGCATTGCTTCAGCCCTTTGATAATATGCCAGCCGCTTTCTTCTCTTTTTCCAGGTTCTGGTATGCTTCTTAAAATATATTGACCCAAAGTATATCCAGTATTTCAATATGACTACATTGTAAGCTAAGACATTACAGTTTTGAATGCTTTTATTTTAAGTTCCTTTCCTATTGATTTCCCACACAGAATGTACTTTTTACATAGTGGACATGAGTTTGCACATTTAAACATTTTTCTGAGAAAATATGTGTTTCTAAACATACTTTGTCTCATGATATGTCTGCCAATGTGTATTTACTAACATTTAATTATTTTTTCTCTGTGTGTGTGTCCAGAACTGTCCTGAAAGGTATAGAGGAATGTGAGATCTAAGGATAACACTTTAGTCTGTGCTGTGTGGCTCAGGTAAATTCATATCAGAATCAATGAAGAATGAATTTGAAGTTAATCAAGGGCCTCATTAGTGATGGTACTTGTTTTTTCTGTTTTAAAAGATAAAGACCTGCCCACCAGGAAGAGGGTTAGGTCTTCCAACAAATGATCAGGTTCCAAATTACAAAATCCAAAAAGTTTTGGGGATGGAGCAGTATCCTCTGAGTGTATCCAAGTCCAGCTTTGTGCAACTACAACATGAAGAAAAAATAATGAGGGGTAGGGTAAGAAGAAATACTGGCATGGAAAAGTGATGCAGAAGGAAATATCTATAAAACAAAAGGGAACAGGTAAAGATGAAGGAATAAAGAAAAGGCTATGAAGGTTGTCATTTTCCTCTCAAAAATCTAAATTGTTTTTGAAGTTCTTTCCTAACAGATATTAGCCAAAAACTATAACAGACAAACATTGTTTTCTTGCCACTGTGTCAAGTCTGGCCTTCCGTGGAGATTGACTTACAAGGTTGTCTCACTTTGATCCTCCTTTTGTGTCTGTGTGTGTGTGTGGGGGGGTGATAATGGGGATTTCTATCATCCAGGCTTCAGTGCTGAAGGGAGATACTTCTCACTTCAGACACATAAAGGGTTAATGAACTACTAGGGTTAGGTCATAGGTCAATCAGGGGGAGAAAGGGGAGAATCTTCAAGATGCTGTGATGGAGAAGTTACAAAAATCCCTGAGAGATCATGTGGTAGAGAGACAACAAAGGGCACATCCAAACAACATCAACAAAGGGCATGGATGCCAGGTGGACCATCTCCTGGCCCTGCCCTTGCAGAGCATCTCAGAAAGTGACCAACTTGCTGTGAATAACTTAGAATGAGTCTAGTTTTGTTATTTTGGAAGTTTGGCTGATCTGGAAAATGTACCTGTTTTTATAACTACTTGTAACTTAAACGTATCTGAGAGGGGGGAGCCTTTCATGAGTATTATTTTCTTGTTTACTTGCATGCCTTAAAATAAATATTTGTTTGTAAAACCTCTGTTTCCTTTCCCATGCCATTCCTCGGCACACACTTAGATAGGATTTCTCTCACTCAGAAGGGGGAAGTAAGGGAAGGGAAAGGACCTTAAGCATAGAGATTGGCAATCCTCAAAGCAGAGTCCCATTGTGCTTCGTAGGTAATTCAGAATTGAGTGGGTGGTGGCAATTAGAATTAAGAGATCTGGGGGAAATTCCTAGCTCCTGTTCAGGGCAGAAGCAAGCATTGAGTGGGAGGGGGTCCCTTCTTTTCCCTTTAAATCTCCACGGTGATGGGCGGGAGACCAAATCCAACTCCACAGTCCTTCTCCTTCCACTGTTTACAAGGAACTAATGTCCTTAGCCACTAATTTGCCATTCCTCCTCTCTCTCAGATTAGCTTAAGTAGGAGGCAAATAGTCACAGAGGCAACTATAAGAGAACTGGAATGGGTAGAAAGAAAATTGAGCAGTCAAGTTGTATCACAGTCCGTTTATGGTGCGTGCATCTCATATGGTGCCCTAATCCTTAAGGCTATTCAAGAGTTTTGTTTAATGCACAAAGGTGAAAACAGGAACTGCATTTTACAGTTCCATTAAGACAGATAAAGGGTAGAATTATGAATCCTGCCAGATGTTGTTCAACTCCAAATCCCAGCATTCCTCACCATGGGCTATGCAGGCAAGGGCTACTGAAGAACATCTGGAGGACTGTATTATTTCCATCCTTAATATGCATAGATAGATTACAAATAGATTCATTTTGATGGGAGGGAATGAAACAGCAGGGGGAAAAAGATGACCGATAGGCCACAATCAGTCCATTAATTAATAGACATATTTAATTCCACCAGAATCAATAGGCTGATACCTAACTATATTTATATGAAACGAGACACTTTTGTCTGAAATACTGAGCATTTTTTTTAACAAAGCATGCTGATAACTCATCTTTTTTGTCTGTAAGTATGGTTACACCTAGTGGTATAAGCCATTAGTCTGACTCTGCATGAATTTGTCTATCCAGAGGGAGCCGCCACTTGTCATGGTAAGTAATTCTGTGCTAAGGATATGTTCTGTGAACAAGTACTTTCTTTTATCATTTGTGAACCTACACATTGTTGGAGAAAATACGTCAATTACAACACTGCATATGAAAAGATGCAGTGTGAGAATTGACTTGTAAATACATTCAGAATGCCTCCTTTGACAATTTGTTTCACAGACAAAAGGGCCATCATGAATCTTTCAAAGGAATAAAGAACTTCTTTTAACTCTATTAAATATTAATGTCATGAACAGAGACTAAATGATGGTGCCATGTACTAGTTTTCAACAAGCAAGATCTCAGTTTTAAACAAAATAGGAGGTAGAATAATATTTACTTACATTCTACATTTTCAGAATTATTTTTTGCCCAAAGTGCATACCAACAACAGAGAATTGTTTATTTCTCTTAGAGATTTAGTTGTGGAGTCAGTAAGAAAAGTTATTTTAAATAGTTTCCAAGATTTGACCTCAACAGTATTTTTAATACCAATGGGCTCAGCTCAGTCCTTATTTGGTTGAAGAACCTCAACAGCAGTAAGAGGAAAGAGGAATCATTTTTTCAGAGAAGGGTGAAAAGGTAGACAGAGAATTTTGGTACTTTTCAGACTTTTAGACAGGAAGCCATCTTCCCAGATAATGGAATCACAGAGAGAAAGTGAAATCAAAAACAGAGACATCCCAATCTGACTTTCCATCAAAGCTGCCAGGTCCACATTTCAGCCTTCTGATGAAGAAGTGATCAGTAGAGGCATCCTCTAGATCAGTGGTTCTCAACCTGTGGGTCCCCAGATGTTCGTGGACTTCAGCTCCCAGAAGCCCTGAGCATTGACCATAGTGGTTGGGGCTTCTGGGAGCTGAAGTCCACGAACATCTGGGGACCCACAGGTTGAGAACCACTGCTCTAGATGGTCAGACAAATTCATGGACAATATGGCTAATGCCTTGTATCTCTAGGTGCAACCTACTGCACTTGTATGAATACACACACAAAATCCAAGTCAGCCTTACTAGCACAGAAGTTCATCCAGGTAAGAAAACTCATTTCGTTATCCTGCACTGAAGAATTAAAGGGCAGAATCGCAATGAACAGTAGGGCATTGGCTCTACATAGGAAAGATGTTAGTAGAACAGCCTTTTCTTTAAAAAAACATAACAAACCAAACAATACCTCTGTCCAAGGATATTTATGTTCCAAAGGATCTGGCCTGTCACTTGTTGAATTCCCCAAAAGGGAGGGAAGTAGGCTGAGGACGTTAGTACTCCATGCTGAGCCCCACCCACCCCTTCTACTCTCTTCCTTCCTTGCTCCCTGTATAACCTCACCTCCTCACTACATAGCTGTTTTCCAGGACCTTCATTCTGGAAAGGCCAGTGACTTCCATCATCTCCTGCAGAGAAGCTATCAATCTGAAGCTTTACAGTAGAAAAAGTGATTTGATTTTTGAAACACGTTCAAACGCTGGTGAATACATTATGTCAGGATTCACAAAAGAGCGCATTACAAATGAACAATTATTGCATTTATTTCACTTCTGTAATAGCCACTGGCACTGAGAAATGGTGACGATGACAGTTTTATAAAAACCTGGGCCGAACCAACCTTGACTCAGATAATTGTATATTCCTCTTTTCCAATGCTTTTTTATCCATCATAGCTGAGGAAGTGTCCAGCTACAAGGTAGATATATTTGAAGAAGTGCCTCAGGTGCTCTTCTATTCTGGGAAAAAAAAACTTTTTTAAAGACAGACCTAATGGAAATTGGGACTATTTGCATTATTGACTTCATGTTCCAGAACCATTGCCTAAAGATAATATTTTATATCTGGCATGGGAGGTTTATCACTTTGGAGTATAACCATGAAGCAAGAGCTGTTTGCTGAGCTTACAATTAGAAAGCTAAGAGTGACATGCCAGGAGGCTGTGTTGGCAGGTCTATCTTTGGTTTCCATCTGTAGTCAATAAGGTAGCACTCCTTTTGCCTTCTGCCAACAAAAGAATTCCAGGGAGTGGGAGATATCTGCACTGAAGGTCCTAGCTTCTTACTACTATCCTTAAATATGAATTAATGGAAAGCCAACAACACTGGGAGAAATCATAGATAGATTTATTGTAGGTATTCATCTGGTCCAAAGCCAGTTTTCTTCCTACTGTCCACAGAGGATGGTAAATAACTGATTCATTTAAAAGAAGAAGAAGAAGAAGAAAACAGGTCATTTCTAAATAAGGTTTACAGTAATCTTGCTTTCTGTGTAGGTACAATTTCTCAATTACATTCTAAATTAGCTTACTCGAAAGTGGAGCTTTTGGGTAAATCTGCTCTACAGTATATACAATGACCTTAATGGATTCTATCAAAAAGGACTGTGAAAATTATTTTGCCAAAAATGTTTTGTTTTTCTTTGGCATTAACCAATCTGTCTTTGGCATCTATGCAAGCCCTTATAACATACTAGTAGTCTACATTTTTAAAGCATTGAAAGGTGAGGCAGAAGGTTCCATTTTGTGACATTGGGTTTAGGGCATTACCAGAAATCTCTACAACAAACCTGGAAGGTAAGCATCTGTGTGATGAAAGAGCTGAAACTGAGAATGAAGTCTTAGCTAAGGACACTGAAGGCATCCATGATGAACTGGGATTTGAATTAGGAACATGATTTAGTTTTGACCAGATTAATCAATCAATCAATTGCTGCCTAGCTTGTGTTAGGGTGACATGTATTACATCCTCTTTCTGTATCCATTCTATGCTTCATCTTAAAGAGAAAATCCAAATATTAATAATATTTTAAAACATCTGTCTAAGCTTATTTGCTCTCATCTAAAATGTAAAATACATATGAGCCAAAAACAGCTTGGGACATAACTAAAGCCAGTGGTTGACCAAATTCTGATCCACATACAACTCCAAGATATGTAGATCCAATCAAATCATGTCAAAACTTGCAGAAATCTAATTCCCTCAAGCATCTGTATGAGAAACTTCAGAGTTCGTAGCTCAAGTCACAGACTATACTAGTTCCTGTAAGGGTACAGATAACCATCTAAATATGAAAATTGTACCCAGAATTTTCAAAGATGGAATTCTGATTTTGTGTGTGTGTATTGTGGTGGCCTACAACTGCAGAAAAAAAGGAAAGAGGTGATTTTTTAAAAGTTTGTTGTGGATTTATGGGACTTTCTGAATGCACCATTAAGGTTGTGTCACGCTTTCAGTCATGATGCATTTGTCTGGGACAGGAACAATGAAGTGATATCTACACATCAGTCATATCTCATCATCTTGAAAGTACTGCATGAGAATCCTCCTAATATGAAAGCTGAAAAAAATGTGTAAGGCATGGATTCCATGGTGAAAAGATCAAGTAGGAAAGGTGGTACTTTAAAAAGAGGGGTTACTGATATCTATATAAAGAAGAGATGAGGTTGAAAGAGAAAGAAATGTGCAAACAGAACAACTGGATGAATTTTGTAAGGAAGAGCTGTAGGAGAAACAGAACTCTTTCATGTGCTCAGGGACTCCTTCATTTTCTCAGACATGTGGAAGTGTAAGATAGATGGGTCAACAAACCAAAAGAGCAAGATAAAGAAACATTCCACACAGCTGTTTGCAATGCTTTTATAAAGGAGAAAAGAGACCCTTTTTAGAGAAATGGTATATTTCTCTGGTCATAAGAAGCCATCTTTGACATACCTGGAGAGAAAACTGCACTTTAAAAATAAATTTGGAAAGTCTTTCAGGGCTCCAGTTTTTCTTCCTGCAGACCTGAATGATGGAGTTAGAATACGGTAGACTTTTCTGCTGACAAAGTACACACAAGGTTATGGTAAATTATATCACTTTACAGTTTACATAATCTGAGATAAAGTTTGACACATTATATTTACACCTCCTCCATACAACCATAAAAAGTCTCCTTGATTTGGAAACCATTATATTTGTTTCCTAAATGCTTGTGTTTGACAATCCTTAGTTCAGCAAAACAGAGGGAAAAAATGTATTTCAGGCTATGAACAAAACACATAAACTACCTGTTCATTCTAAAAATCATCCTAAGCAGTGACATTACGCTTATATTTTCAAATTATGCTTACCTTCCTGCTTACAATCATCAAACTCAATTGCTTTTCCTCAATCAAAGGGAATGAGCTTTTGTCAGAAAGAACATCTGACTCGGTAATATCTAACTTTTTCCTATTTCTTCTGTTTCAGAAACTTTTTATTTCTTTCAGGTATATAAGACTAGATGTAGTTCCAGATCTGTGTGAAGCTAAGAGATAGGTAACAAGAGATATCTTTGTAGAATGTTCACTACAATCGTCTGTCTAAGCAAAGAGACCAGCTTTAAATAGAAAATCAACTTGATTGTGGGGCTTTATGACTCGCAGTAGTGGGGAAGAATGAATCAGTACTGCTCTTCCAAGAACTGTCATGAGTTTTGTTGTTGTTAAATGGCCATGAAGTCAATTTTGACTTATGGCAATCCTATGAATGAGAAACCGCTAAGTCACCCTATCGTGAACAGACCTGATCAGGTCTCACAGATTCACAAATGTGGCTTCCTTGTTTGCGTCCATCTATCTATAATGTGGTCTTCCTCTTTTCCTACCGCCAGCTACCCTACCAAGCATGAGTTTACTTCCCTAGAATTCCTACTTGACCTGATATTTTCAGATTAGAAGCAAGACCTTTCCTGACTTCGAGCTCAAGTCCCTAGTCTCTGTTGACGAGGGATGCTAGAGAAATACAAACAGAAGTTGCTTGATATCTTCATTTCTACGTTCTAATACAAGGGATACTACATAGCATCAGATCTGATGAGTCACTACAGATTGTGAAGGTGGACAAGAGAGAGAAAAAAAACACAACTCAGTGACACTTATGCATGAATTTATGTAATCTGCAAAAGATTACAGTATTTTTTAAAAAGGTTCTGCATCTTCCAGCTGATTCTTCGAGCCATCACTGCTTTGCCATTGAGTTAACTGCTTATATCATTCTTTAACCCCTAACCTCCCATCCAATTTCTAAACCAGTATATTGGCCGTATTCCCACTCCCAATAAAATGTAGTGCAAGAGTTGTTGGGAAATAACATAGCTCTCCATGAAAGATAATCTAACAAAGTTACTATTGGTTTCTGCAATGGATCATTATTTTAATTTTATTTCCTATATTTCTGGATATGCTTTCCTGAGATTATGATCCATTGAACTCAGTAGGTTTTATTTCTAGGTATACACACACAGGACACTCATACAGACAATATACAGAGAGAATTCTGCTGCTCAGAAATCTGTGTGTGAAATGGTGTTTGTGCATACATTTGTGAAGCCATATACTCACTGGATATTGTGTAGTCTGCATAGGTGGGCTTTGGCCATTTCTGCCCTACACTGTTATAGTGCTATTATCTCACTTTCAACATCCTGTAGAATCCTGAGGTTTGCAGTTTAGGGAGGGGCATTTAGAATTCTCAGCCAGAGAGCTCTTTGGCTTCACTAAACTACAAACCCCAGAGTTCCACAGGATTGTGAAAGTGGAATAATAGCACTATAACAGTGTAGTGTGGAAAGGCCTTTTGTTGTGCTTCTGAAAACATGTAGAAAAGACAACGATATGCAGATAAAATGTATATACAATAATATACCTAAAGGAGCACACTGGGTTTGCTTGTCTCCTCCAACTGCTTCACAATTTATTTGCAAAACAAAGCAAAACCAAATTTTAAAAAAATCCAACAACCTGAAGCCTATTTTGACTTTGCAATATAATAGTTACTGGCTTCCCCAATAAATTGCTTTGGAGGCAGTGAGGGGAGTGTCAGGCCATCCCATATCAGATTAGAATTCTGATAAACAGATGTTCTCACTTAGATGCTTCTAAAACTGCATCTCAATTCACTCTTGTCTTCTGTTTGCTGTAGGAAGCAAAAAGGACACACACCTTTTAGCATACATTTTACCATTGAAAAAGGTCTTACATTGTCTAATTGGTTGGTACATCCTCACAATTATACAATCTGAAATTAAAAACAAAACAAAACAAAACAACAAACAAGTGAAAAATCTGTAGAAGGAAAAAAGACCCTGTGGAATTCTGGGATTTTTAGTTTACTGAGGCCAAAGAAGTCTTTGGCTGAGAATTCTAAATGCCCCCCCCCAAACTGCAAACCTCAGGATTCCATAGGATGTAGAAAGTGGAATAATAGCATTGTAACAGTGTAGAACAGAAATGGCCATACACTCTCAGCCCCAGAAAGCCCCATGATAAGGTTGCCTTAGAGCAGTGGTTCTCAACCTGTGGGTCCCCAGATGTTCGTGAACTTCAGCTCCCAGAAGCCCCAGCCACTATGGTCAATGCTCAGGACTTCTGGGAGCTGAAGTCCACAAACATCTGGGGACCCACAGGTTGAGAACCACTGCCTTAGAGTCACCATTAAGTCAGAAATGACTTGAAGGCACACAAAACAAAAACAATGTTTACCAGTTAATATTTCCAGCCTCCCAGTCCCAGTCATTTGGTTACCATGTTTTGTGACAGACACTGCAGTAGCTCTGCTACTTCACTTAGCTCAAGATCTGTCTGATGACTGTTACTGAGTCTGGACCATTTACCCACTTTCAGAGCCAAGCCCACTACAATTTCTGCTTCTCTCTTGGCCTTGGAAATAACACTCCAGTCCCCCACCAAACTTTAGCCTTTTCTCTATTTTTTCTATAATGTTATTAGTCCAGTTAAAATGTTTATAGCCCTTCTAACAATTAAATATCATAAAACTAGAAATATAGCAGATTGCCTCTATTCACAAAGGATATATTCCCAGATTTACCACAGATAATGAAAAACATGGATAACGGAACACAATTTTTTTCAAATAGTTGAATGGCATAGGTATTGGGACAAGTATGCAGCTTGGAGAAGAGCACCTAAAACTTGACAGAACTTCAGTATCTAAAAGAAAGAAGGCTTTGTAGCCATTTTTTGCAGTCCAAAGCCAATGGACAACTGATGAAAACATAAAAATTAATGACAATGCATGGTTCAAAAAGAGATGAGAGCAAAAAAGTTCAGACTCCATTTCAATAAGTGAAACAATGGATACTGGTCTCTGGATATAGGGGACCTACTGTATATCCAGGAGCCAACAAGTTTTGATTATTGAACTATGATACTAGAGACCAAAGATTAATTCCCTGCTCAGCCATGGAAACCCACAGGGTGACAGTGGGTGCATCACACACTCTCATCCCCTAGAAAACCCCATGGTAGGTTCACCTTAGGGTTGCTATAAGTTGGAAACAACTTGAAGGCGCACAATAACAACAATTGTATTTCCAGTTGTGTCAATGAATGAATGCAAAAGTAATATGTAGATATTATATGTATTGCATTGATTATGTCCATAAAATGCTATGCAATATGATTCTTATCAAGCCAGGATGCTCTTGTGGTTTGAGTGTTGGACTCTGACTCTGGAAACAAGAGTTCAAATCTTCGCTCAGCTTTAGAAATATGTCATACACATTTGGCCTCAGAAGAGGGCAAAAGTGAATCCTATGAGCAAATCTTGCCAAAAAATTCCATGACACGTTCACCTTAGGGTCACCACAAGTCAGAAGTGACTTGAAGGTCTACAAAGACAACAACAACAACAACAACAACATAATTCTCTCTCATCTTGTTCCATGTGTTTCACATGGCTGAGTACTAATCTCCAAACTCTATTGTAGCAGTTATCTACAGGCATCCTTGAATTCTCTTTCCAGTTGAATTTCTCTTTCCTGTTCTTAGCCCTTGTTCTTATGTTACAGCTTCTGTAGCCTTGGATGCTTTGTAGTCAGAATTTTATTTCATTAAAGCTTTAGGAGGAAGCAAAAGAAGTCAGCACGACCTTTGTCCTTCCCATTGCAATACTTCCATATCCTGATATAGTTATGACCGTATACCTAGCTCTGCCATAAAGCTATCAACAGTCCCAATTCCTGATCAGACAACACTCTGAACCATTTATTTATTCTGCCGTCTGGATGGAGGCTATTGACTGGGAATGTCAATAAGTTTGGTTTTTATATTGAAGAATAAACAAAAGTGGGGAACAGAGTACGAAGCCAGTGCATACAAACCCATCTCCTGTCAGCCACTGTACTGAAGTCTGAAGAAATACAAGATTTCTTACTTCATCTAGCCAAGTGTACAGACAGGGTGATATAATCCAGAGAGGTCATTTTGAAATCAAAGGCACTTTCTAGTTAAACAACAATTGGTAACCCTAAAACTCAGATGGGCTGGATTAATTTCCAGACACAAATGGGAAATAAAATTGTGCCTTTGCCAACAGATGAGATTTGTATCATACCAAATATTTTGTTTAAAGGAAAATGCCATGTCTCGGGAGTACAGGTTTTTTTTTCTTTTTAAGAAAGCATCCACTGATGTGAAACTGGGTTTATTTTCCAATTACAATGGGCATTATTTGAACATATCCTCTCTTGTGCACTCTTTTTATGATAGCTAGTATACATTTTACTTTTGTTGTAAAGAACAGAATAACAAGATATACTCCACTTCTCTGCATGTCTTTTATATAGACTCAGTTTTGTGGCATGCAAGGAATGTACTTCATCCTTTTACTTTTGCGTATTCACAATATGTTGAGGAGACAGAAGAAGTTGAATGAAGGAGCCTTCTTCTTTTTGATATCTCACACTCTTTCCTCACGCAAATAGCTGTGCCTGCCTTCCCTTTCCGTTCTCCTCTCTCCTTCCAGCCTTTCCAACTTGCTCCTTTGCTCAGTTTTCAGTGGGGTTTCCTCAAGTCCTTCTAGGGTGTAGGGGAGTAGGGGGGCTTGGTTGTCACACATAAAGCCCAATTGCCTAGCAGTTTTCTCCTAATGAGACTTAAACACAGCTGAATACGTTGTCCAAATTTAAAACAGCATGAAAGACCAGTCTCTTCTGGCAGATCTGTCCTGATTATTTTAAATCATGAATTTTAACAATGAATTTTAAACATGTATTGTCTGTTTTTAGATATTTGTATTCTTTTCTTTCAAGATAATATGCATTTTAACTACTGTTTTAACTGATGTCCTGTTTTCAATTGTCATATATTAATCACTTGTTCCTCCACTTTGATCCATGAGGAGAGGCAGGTAAGAAATTATTATCATCATCATCATCATCATCATCATCCATTTGGGGAAAATTCTTTTAAAGGGAGTGTACTGGGCAGAATGGCACCAACTATCTCTAAGGCCCTTTACACACGGGGGAAAAACATGGGGTAACACGGGGTAGGACAACCTCACCTGGAGGTCGTCTACACTGTGCTAGGGCAGTTAGAAATGTGGAGTTTCCCCACCAGAAACCGCCCTCGTGCGGCCGCGGGGGTGGCACCGCATGTTTTATAAAGACCACATTTCATGTGGTCTTTATGAAACACGCACACGCTAGCCTGTCACAGTGCCCTGTGGGGAATTGCAGGGGTGCGCAAGCGCGTCTCTGCAGAGCTGCCTGGGGGTGGGCTTCTGGCTGGCATGCTTCTCCAATTGGCAGAGAGCCGCCAGAAGCCACCAGCCGCCATTTTGGGCACCGCCGGATGCTGCCACTGTGTAGAGCAGCAAACACATGCTGCTCCCCGTGGCCACGGATCGAGGTAAGCTCCGTTCCTGTGTGCGCCGCCCCGTTTCCCCGCGTTTCACGCCCCCCCCCCGTGTGGAAAGGGCCTAAAACAGTTATTTTTCTTGCCTTAAAACTGGCTAAACATCTTTTGAAATCTGCAAGGTTCTGGTTATATTTTCCCTGAACAGAAGTTAGTTCCATGGACCACAAAGGAACTGACTTCCAAACAATGTTATTTTCTGCTCTTAAGATCATTTAATACCTGTTTCTTGATAATTCCTATGAGGAGTGTTGCTGAACGTTGGAAAGATCTTTCTTTGCCTCACAAGTAAAACTTACTCTGCCATCCCTTGGTTCTCATTCCTGATCCTATGCAAATTTGCCCAGAAACAAGCTTCATGACATTCAGTGCAGCTAGCTTATAAGTGTACTATATTTGTTAATACACCTTTATACTCAAGTCAACCTCCAGAGCCAGGTGTAAATCTCTCACAAGCTTGTTCTGGGAAAGGAAAGAGGGAAAGCGATTTTTGCTGCTGAAATCCTAGCATTTACTCTGCCCCCCTTTTCTAAAAAAAAGTATTGTTAAGGATGTTTTAAAAGGAGGGGGGTCAATTCAAAATGTTTCAATCTAGTTCTGCTTTCCCTCTGTAACTTGAGTGGGAATTGTGCAGCCCTCCTAATATTGAATTGTAATTCCTACAAGCCCTTGCCAGTTTCACCAAAAGTGAAGAATGCTGGGAGTTGTAGTCCAGCAATTTCTAGAGAGCTGCACAATTCCTGCTCTACAGTACCTTGGCAAAACTCCACTGAAAAAGTCAAAGGGATGGTGCAAATATGTACACTATTCACGTTCCCTGAAATAGTGGTATATCACTGATCAACACTGACTCAACAGTACTTTCCATAAGTTGATCCACTACTTCATAGAAAACTTTAATATGTTTGTCTGGGGTTGTCTTTTATGCACTTCTTCCCGCTCTACAATATTACAAGCTAGTTCTGCCATTGTGTATGTGTTATGCTTGGGAATTTTTTTAAAAAAACAACACATATTTTGCATCCTTCATGAAAGTACGTCTCTACACCTTAAGAAACTCTGTTGAGTTAATGTGCACTTTTTGATAACCATTTGCAATTTGGGTCTTGTTTTCCTCCAGAAAACCCATTTGCAGTAAAGTGCATGCTGTTTTGTGCAAAATATGATTTTTTGAACAAACAGTAACGTTACCTTCTGTGCAGCAAATAAGTTTTCTACAAAAAAACATGGTTTTTTTGCACATTCTTCCATATTAATTAATTTCTTGAAGAAATGCTGAAGTACCAGAAGTCATTGAAAACTGTGCAGAAACCATCATATTTTTACCTGGTGGGGAAAAAAACTGTTGAAATTAGCCATTTGTGCACTTGAGAGCAAAATAAATGAAGATGTACCTCCTTAGTTGTGCCACAGACCTCTCCAAGTATTAAAGGAAAACAAGTAATAGAGGTAAAAACACTCTTGAATATACCTATTGCTTTCATTCACCCTTCCCTGTTCATAAAAGACAGCAGCAAAGGGCATCTGTGAGATCCAGCCATCTAGCTCTTGGTTCAGAGGGGGGAAAGAAGGGGAAGGTTAATATGGCCAAGGTGGTGCTTAGGAAACTTTATGATACCACCATGGCTATAACTGTTGCTTTTTACCTATTTATGGATATGAAATCACATTTGTATTACCCTCTTGCTTTCAACAACTTGGAATATTTTAGCAACTAAAGTTTAGCTTCATGAAGCAGATTTACTTTTTATACTCCTTCCCCTGAATAGCCCTGAATGATTTAGGGATAGCATTCAGTAGGTAACAGCATTTAAATTGTGCTAATTTCAATTGGAGACAGTTCACTGCATGGCATTCCCAAAAAATTCAGTTTGTTTGGGCGGCATTTCATCTGCTTTCTTATAGCTAACAGAACAGAGAGGAAGAAAATGGCCATGGTGCAGCAAGGCAGAATAGTACCCTCATTCCCAGTTTTCTATAAAATTTTAAAATGGTCTGCCAGCTATATTATTTCCTGGACAGAAATAACTTGGCCACAATAGTTCATCTGCTGGTAACTTCTTAATTAGGTTACTGTCATACACTTTACTTGGGGCTTCCCTTGAAGATGACTTGGATGTTGCTGCAAAGGGCAACAACTAGATGTGCTAACTGTAGAATCATACAGAAAACATATAACACCTGTCTTAAAGGAATTGTGCTGGCTTCTAATGCATTTCTAGTCTGCACTGATGATGACATTAAAGCCCTAAACAAGCTGGTGCCTGAAGTAGTGTCTTCCTATACAGCATATGGAATCTCTCTGAGCTTTTTGGGAAAGATTATCATGTTTAAATTATTCTTTGCTGTTTTAAATCTTAAACTGTTCTAAATTATTTAAATTGACTTCAATTTTCATTGTATTTAATATAATAAATACTTTATTGCATTATAAAAAAGTGTTTTTTAAAAAAGAAAAACACCCAAGAATATTTGCCAAACCAAGACAAGAAACAATAATTTCATAGAAATTATACCAATAACAATTATTATGCATTTGGGAGAAGTAGAGATACAAATGTGATGATGACCATGAAGGGTTGCCATGCCTCCTGGATGGCTGCGCTTTAGCCATTTAGCCATTTTTTTAGCTATGCTATCCACTTAGACCAGCATCTCGTCTAGATTCCAACCTTTTTTTTCTTTTTTTTAAAGAGTTTCTGGCACTTAGAGGAGTAGAATTTCAGAGCAAACTGTGCAGTCACTCTTTTGTTTTCTGAGAAACAAGCCTATCCTTCCCTTCCTTTGAGTATATTTAGCAAATTAGTGAAACTCACACCTACAACTGACATTTTTGACTATTCCCTCTCAGTTTCCTGTATCAATGTTACAACTTTTCAGAACAGTGTATCTGAAATCTGTTTGGCAGAGCTCATTTGAAAAGACTACACAGCAAGTAGTGGAGGCATTGGAGTAAAGATGGAGGGATGCGACAAAGCAAAGTAAAAGCTGCAATACAAATATTAGTGCTCAAGATTCCATGGAATCTTTTGCTTTCATGACTTGCTTGCTTCTACAGGGATACTACCTAATCCTCAGAACCTCTCAAAAATTGATTTCAACCCTCAGACTTGAAAGAGATTTCTCATCCTTGATATTCCCTCTCCAGTTGTTCTACATAGGAAATGCCCAGAAGACCATTGTAATTTCAAGAAGGTATAAGGTATGGCCCGACCTCAGTTTGGTCCTCCATGTTTTTCATACTGTCCCTAAGAAAGGTCTAGAAAGGCCTTCTGGCATTCCTCCCATGCTCTAAGTTTCTCCAAGCTGCTGACATTCAAGGTCTTCTGACTTGTTGAACACATTGCTTTGATTCTTGTATTTTGTCCTCATCTTGCTTTGATGTACTCTGTATGCTTGCCAGCTTAAAAGGTGGACAAAACAAAGCTACAAGTGATGTCTGCTAATTGGCACGTACCCTTGGCTCGGGACATCTACTAGAGAGTGGATGGTGGGAAGATTCCAAAAGATAGCCAGTTTAAAGGTGACAGTTTAAAGGTGTTCAGCTCATCCCAGGTTTGTAAACAATCTTGAAGGTTCAAGGACCAAGGGACATAAATTCCCCACTAGAATCTGCTCTCAGTGAGAGCTCAGCATGAACAGGTAGCTGAAGTGCTATGCATTGTGGGTACACTGAGGGGTTCCTTTGCTGCTTCTTTCTGGGATTCTGGGGCAGCTGACTGAAGAAATCTTGCTTGGGTAAAGAAATCCATCTTTATGTTATCTAAGCAGAACAGCTTAAGTGGGTTTCATCTGTATGCTGATATTGCTAGAATGCTTCTGTTGTTTAAATTGCTTGCTGTTCAATAAAATCTTAAGGCTTTCTCAACTACAACTGGTATCCTTTGTTGCCTCCAGATCCTATAACATGAACCCCTTGCCTTTTGGTAGATGGACCCTCTGCCCTTGGCAAGACAATTCATTGAAGAAAATAGCTCCTTATTGTATACACACTTCAAATCAAACTGCACCAGTGGAGTTTCTATATGCTTGAAATGTAATGCTTCTCAGAAATATTAGTTCACACATTCAGCTTCACAAAATATCAAGTAATGATGTAATGAAAGAGAAAGTATATGCACACAAGCAGGAAGCAACATCAACAAGGCCAACAAATCTGTGAATGACTGCCAAACTTCAAAACACAAAGAAGCAAGCCCTTGTTGGTGGTGCAAGCATGATACAATGCCAATAAAGCTGACATGTCCCTGAATGACAGCCAGACTTAGTGAACTGAAGGTGAGCACCATGACCAGGATCATATACACACTGGTACACTATAAAGCACAGGTCTGGGAAGATGAAAGCTTCCAGCTGCGTGACAGCAGGGCAGTGCTCTTCCATTACATCTCTCTGGCCTATCAGTGGCCATTTGGGTAGAGAAAGCCAGAACTATGTGTGGCAACTTCCAGCTGCTGTGGCACCACTGGGCAAAAACTGCTGCACGAGAAGTTACTGGGTACCTCCAAGCACAACATCCACAGAAGTACCAATGCTAGTATAACCCTCAATTTGTTGTTGTGTGCCTAGAGATCATTTCTGACTTATGGTGACCCTAATGCAAACTTATCACAGGGTTTTCTTGGCAAGATTTGTTCAAAAGAGTTTTGCCTTTGCCTTCCTCTGAAGCTGAGAGAGTGTAACTTGTCCAAGGTCATCTAGTAGGTTTCCATGGCTGAACAGGGATTCAAATCCTGGTCTCCAGAGTCATAGGCCCTTTCCACTCAACCCTCCCAACCCACCATAGGGACAGGAGAAGAACAGGACTGTGACAACACTCATGCATGACATCATTGCAGTCCCATCCTTCTCCTGTCCCCAGGTGGTGCGATCATGCCACAAATCATTGATAGGTTTTCCCTGTCAATGGCCAGCTATCGCGCCACCATTTCGGAGTTACCTCATCTGCTGAGGCCTTGGAAGCTCAATGGCTGTGCTTCCTGCCCCCAGTGCAGCCTGGGAAACTACTCAGCTGGCTACGGCAGGAAGAGGCATGGCCATTGCACTTCCTGGAACACAGAGGCAGCCAGTGAAGAGGTGAACCTATCCCAGCAGAGCCAAAGCCAGGACCCACACCAGATGTGTCCATGACCAGGTAAGGTGCAGAAAGGGCCATAGTCCAATGCTCAAACTACTACACCACACTGGCTGTCAACCCTTACTTACCCAAGTCCTAGTTTTAAGAGGACTTCAGTCCTTAAACAGAGAGCCTGTGTATTATTTGGCACCTTTGTGGGCAAGCTCAAGCATAATGAAATTGTCTGCTATTCAGGGGCAGGCAGTTTTCAGGTTCAGTTGCAATGCCTAGATAAATAAACTTCCACCGAGGTTGTTGGCTGACATCAGGTGCTGTAGAAAAGCCCACATGCTTCAATGACAAATACATTACTTACCTTAATTGGGACCATCAAGGGCAGTCTCACTTACTATGAGGAAGTTTCATTTCTGAAAAGTTTGAGCAAGCTGATAACATGGGCTACAGAGTTCATTTTCTTTTATCCTTCTTTCAAGGAGCAGGGGCTAAAGCAGCTGCCACTTGCTAACTCTTGCTATTAATACAATATTGCAAGTGTGATTAAGTACCATACTTAAAATACTAAGATGCACTATAATGGGGAGGTAGAATAAAACCCATGTATAAGGTACACTTCATCAGCTTCTAACTTTCTAAACTGTATCTCTGGAGTCTTAATTACTGGGTTGCTGTTCATTCTCAAATTTCAGTCCCAGGCATGATGAGGCCATTTTGAAAAGACGTAAGAATCTTGATAATTTTGTTATGGAAAATCTATGTTGCTACAAAGAAAGCAGCAGATGCTCTCTGCAGCAAATGCCCATCTTCACAGGCACCATTCAATCCAGATTTACTACCAAAGCAAAACTAATGGGAGCACACTGAGACTGATATTTGAAAAAGAGATGCTCATGAAAGACCTTCCTTCTTCTGTAGACAAAAGCAACGATACAGGGAAGCAGGACAAATTAAACTGGAAGCCATGGTTTCAACTGTAAATAATGAGAACTGGGAATTTGTTAACTTGGGCTTTTTGTGCTTGTCACTTTCAAAGATGTGTACATGTATCTCTGTGTGTTTAAAGAAAGAAGGCCCACATAGGAACAAAAAGCTGTTTGACTGCTCACATGGGTAGGAAGCTTTCAAAGGAATTCTTTGGCCACTGCATCATGAAGTTCCTCAAATAACTAACAATTATCTGTCTGCATTAAAAATTTAACCATAAAAACTCTAAGATCTAAGAAGAAGAAAATACCGGTGGATTCCAACTGTGTATGTCTTATTTGATGGGTGTAACCTGATTAAGGCACACAGCATTCTTTTTCTGTTCAAAGCCTTCAAGGCCCATCTGAAAGTAAGATAGAAAAGTCCCCAACAATGTCTGCAAACCTATATGGTTCAGCATAGCTAACAGGACTGCTTGCAAACCCATGCTGGCTGAGCCATGGATCACCCTCTCAACTTACTGAACAGCCATTTCCTGCTTTATGGGGAGTGGGCAGGATTGCAGCATCATCTGGATACATCTCCATAGCCAGGCACAAAATGATTATAGCAGTATTGAGATCTTCAGAGGAACCTACCAGATTTCTGGACTAATATCATCATTTCACACCTAGCTATGAAAAGACCCTTTTGTGATCCTGCCCACTCCCCATGAAACAGGGAATGGTTGTGCAGGGGGCTTCTGATGCAGTGCCAAACAAAAAAGAAGGTATACGCATGTGTAAGGGAAATATACATGTAGAAATGGCCTCAGAAATTGGCTTAGCAGCATCCGGTACTACCACAGTTAGATCAAACACAGGGCCCTGCCACACTACACTGTTACAGTGCTATTATTCCACTTTGAACATCTTGTGGAATTCTGGAGTTTGTAGTTTATTGAGGCCAAATTGCTCTCTGGCTGAGAATTCTAAATGCCTCTCCCTAAACTGCGAGTCCCATAGGATGTTGAAAGTGGAATAATAGCACTATAACAGGGTAGTGTGAAAAGGCCCATAGTTGATCTCTTGACTTCAAAGCCCTTTGGAGAGTATGGCATTTAGTATTGCTTACTCCTCTTGTACATAGCACCTAACATGTGCATTAGTACGTAATTTTCCAAAGTCTAGAAAACTTCGTTTCTGAACTGCAGCTCTCAAAGTCCCATAGCTTACATGGCATATGATGCTGGATCTAGGATTTGGCCCTCAAAATCAACCTTTCCAAGCTCTTGCACCTCCACAAAATTGAAGGACTCAGGCTGAAGACAAGCAGTAATTTTAAACAACTAGAAGTTTTACCAACTAGAACAGTATGAAAGAGATGGACAGCACTTTCCAAACATTCTAATGAACACACACTGAGGAAACTTAAATGGTAGTGGCATGCTGCTCCTCCAAACTATGCCCATTCACTAAAGACTCCAACCATACAAACATTTTCATGAGCAGGAAGACTTTCATTGTGTGATCAGGAACTCCTTGAAAAGCCAACATTCTGAATGCACAGGAAAAGCCCTCCATGAAATGCAGCTGCCACTGCACTTACACTCCTCAGCCTGGTGTGTGTCCATAACTAGAAATTGTAGGTATTGCCTGGAGGTACAGACAGTGACCTGGCTCCTATTTATTAGTTTCAACTATGTGTTGAGTCATCAGAGAACTATTGATTTGCTGGGTCTACTTTAGTTGGAATTATCAACAAAATGTAGGGCACTGTGTTTTCCTGTCCCTCTGTAGTTGTTTGAAAAGTAAATCACACAAATTTTTGAAACTCTTGTCAGGTAGAGGTCACAGAATCCAAAGGAACAGTTCAGATCTTCGATCATAATATGCTTAGCTGTCTTGAGTATTTCTACAGGAAACTGGAGTATAAACTTAGCAACAGTATGACTAATGTCACCCCATCCAGACATGAAGTCTGCAGATGCTTAAACAAGAAATACACTGTTTGTTATCATCTTATACACTTAAGCAGGCGTTATAGTTTATGTATATAACCTATGCTCCTTTCCACCAAAGGACAAATAAAGACTATCTGGTAGCCAAAACAAGCTGAGTGACACACCTAAGATTCACAAGTAAGGTGTCAATGGATGTGTACAGGTAAGGTGAGGCAAGGTTGGAAGGCTGTGATGATAAACTGCACATACATATACACATGCACACGCACAGGGAAAAAAACCACACACACACACAGACAAATCAGCAAAATGCTTGTCAGAGAGTGACCCTCAATACTACAAGAAGATTTGTAGAGAAATGACAACCAGAATGGTAACTTCAGCACTTGGGACCCATAAACTTCATTGCAATACAAACGAGGGCCAAATCTGCCATCAGGAGAAGGAGGATGAAGAGGAGTTCTGAAGCTCATATAATTCCATAACTATGATTGATGGAGAAGTCAGCCCAGGTAGTAGTATTTTCTCACATGTGGCATGGTAGCAACCCTTCATGTATAGACTCATCTAATGTTGGCCTGAGGGATTGTACTGTGCTGGTAAAATTTTCATCAAACTGAATTCACAAACAGTTGCTCTCTACCTCTGACAATTGTGTTTTTGTTCCTAATTTGTGTGAGAGAGTATGTGTTAAACACAACCCTCTTGCTATAACCAGTATCAGGTAGCAAAATGTACTGCTACAAACAAACAAAAAAGCTAAGCATGCTATTCTCTGTAATCTAGAGCAAGGGAATTCAATAAAATAAGTAAGCAATCAGATTGGTTTGTTACATTAGATGAACCCATTTGCAAAAACCCTTGCTCCAAAAGCTGAGGTATATAGTTTTTACCATTTATCTTCTCATCTGATTTCCAAAACCACCAAAATGCACAAATACAATTTGAAACATAAAACGCCATTAGCCATAAGTGAACAGGGCTTTGCTATCAGAAAGACCATAAACACTGAGTGATCTACAACATCCCTCACTCGTATCACCTCTAGATGTTTTCAGTCTAATGTTAGTCTCACTTTTTGTATTTAAATGCCTTTGTTTTCTTTTCTTTTTCAAAAAAACATATTGCTGCACCTTATCTTCTGCAGACAGAACTCTCCAGCCTTATCTCATTAGATGCAGGAGTAGCTAGTATATTATTCTAATGGCAGAGTAACTTTCTCCCAACTCTTAGGACCTATAATGCATTATTTAAATTGGTAACGGCACAAAAGACCTTTCAAAATAATTTCTTCAGCTCTGCATTAGTCTCAGTGAGGCTTTGAAGAGTCAGTCATACTAACAAGAAGTACAGATTAAGGGACTTTCACTTCAAGATTTCTCCTTATATTTCAGTTTAGTAATTTGGTGTTCTGGCAGTGTTTAGGAATGTATTAAATACTGCTCTTACTGGGATACAACTGCACAACTCTTTTGCAATTTAAAAACAGGGTTAATTTCAAGATTGATCATGTGGATCATACTTTAATTGTACTTTTATACATGATTTTTTTTTTAGAAGCTTAGAGAAAAGATGTGGAAATCCTAGTCTGAATTTTGCTGAATTTCAGTGAAGCCCATCTGTGTTTCCATCCTATCCTTGAAATGAAATTGTGAAATGAATTTTTTCCCCACGCATTGAACTCTATAATCATTTTCATGTATTTCTTCCAATTTTGCATATAGTAGTGACTTTGATCTACTATACGCACTTTTGCATGTTGACTGAACCGTGTCTGCACATCTTTTACAATGAGTTGCATTTTAGCCATTCATATTTTAAAATGTGCACATTTGGGGTGCTTTTGATGCCTTCAAATGGCCCATGAATTTCACAAATAGGCAAATTCTCAAGATGAGGTGTGTTTCTTCTCACACCAAATCTTAGGAATAGAGGTGGGAATCATGAACATACTTTTGATGAGATTTGGAAATTCAGTAATTGTTTTCCGTCTCTGATCAAGAGGAGTGGCCTAGAATTCCTTCCAAAAACAACACAGAGATCAACAAGTCCCCAAATCAACTTCTAAGAATGACAGGCATGCCAATTTCAGTTTCCAGGATTTTCCCAGCTTCTGTTCCAAAGGGGTTTGCTAGACAATAAAAGCCCAGTCTGAGTGAGGTTGTGCTTCAGTCTCCCCATCCCCTGAAACAAAACCCCACCCGCATATGTTCTCATACTGTTGAAGCCCTGCATGTCTTCTCTAAGATTAAGTCCCATTAATGCAGTAGGACTCATTTCCTGAATAGAATGGTAGTATAAATCTTGTGGCTTACCACAGCCAACAGAATTAAACAAAGAGGGTAGGCAAATAGGACTCAGATCTATAAGCTCAGTATAGGAGAAAAATTATACTGAGAAGGAGAGAATCAAAACAGCTCCTTTTAGAAGGACCAAATAACAGTTGAGAATTCAGAGCATGTGACTTTTTGAGTGAAGTTTTTTTAAAAAAAAAGTGGCAGAGTTCAGGCTGTTGGTAGCACTGATCATGAAGATCACAATGTTCGATAGCTTGCCACACAAACATTTTATACATTCGAAATCATTTTAGATTATTGTTTCCTTTAAAAGTACCCAACTGAGCAGGAACGACAGTGGTTCTTAGTTTCCTTCATTGGGACCTTCAAGCAAAGCTAGCTGTGGACTTGAAGTCCCCAACATAGCCCACCCAGACAGCCCCGCATGGCAAGGATACGCCTATTCTATACTCATAGATAGATGTCTGAAAGCCAGGAAAAGATGGCAATTCTGTCCCTCACACTATTCTTACCTAGCTTCAACTGTAATGATTGAAAGTCTGTGTACTAGTCTTGAAAGTATGCCACTTAGAGACTGAATATAGTACTGCGACCTTCCAAAACATGGGCACATTTAAATTTAGTTGGCGTTAATTAATATTAAAAACCAGGTACACGGCCCTAGAATATTCTTAGAGTGTATGAAAATTGTCAGATTTCTCATGATCTTGGAGTTATACCACTAGAAAGCAGATTCATGTGTTTTTCTATTATTACAAGCACTCTTATTTTCACCTTTCATAAAATCATAGAATCATAGAAATGTAGAGTTGGAAGAGACCACACGGGCCATCCAGTCCAACCCCCTGCTATGCAGGAACACCCTCAAAGCACTCCCAACAGATGGCCATCCAGCCTCTGCTTAAAAACCTCCAAGGAAGGAGACTCCGCTACACTCCAAGGCAGCAGATTCCACTGCCAGACAGCCCTGACTGTCAGGAAGTTCTTCCTGAAGTTCAGGTGGAATTTCCTTTCCTGCAGCTTGAATCCATTGCTCCTTGTCCTGGTCTCTGGAGCAGCAGAAAACAAGCCCTCTCCTTCCTCTACATGGCATCCCTTCAAATATTTAAACATGGCTATCATGTCCCCTCTTAACCTTCTCTTCTGCAGACTAAACATACCCAGCTCTCTAAGTCTATCCTCACAGGGCATGGCTTCCAGGCCCCTCACCATTTTGGTCGCCCTCCTCTGGACTTGCTCCAGCTTGACCATGTCCTTCTTGAATTGGGGTGCCCAGAACTGGACACAGTATTCCAGATGAAGTCTAACCAAAGCAGAGTAGAGTGGTACCAGTACCTCCCTCGATCTAGACACCATACTTCTATTTATGCAGCTGAGAATTGCATTGGCTTTCTTGGCTGCCGCATCACACTGCTGACTTTCAGTCTCTCACTCCACTTGATGTTCTTTTTCTCTGACCTACCCTTGATCTTTCTCTTCCTTCAATCACCTACTATCTTATTCTCCCTCATCACATTACTTATACTAGTAGTTTTTATCTCTCTTCCCATATTCACTCACCCATGCTCTTTTTCATTCCTGAAACACCAAAGTGAACTTTGCCCACACCCACCCACTCAGCAGGATGGTTTTTCTTTCTCATCTTACTTGTACTGTTTCTCTTTCTCTTTCTGTGTTCTGTTTCTCTTCTCTTCCCATCTCCCCCACTTCTGATCTTTTTCTTGCCTGCTGGTCTTTCTATCCCTTTGTCCTTCTGCACATGCAGCATTTTCCTCTGCTCACTTTCCTCACTGCTTCCCTTTCAATTTTTGAAGAGTCTGGAGTTGTTGCTGCTGTTGGTTTTTCCCTAGTACACTTCTTCCACATATGGATATGTCTGAAGGCCAACCCCCACTCGCTGGAGAAGTAAGTATGCCAAGCCTGACTTCACCTTCCTTGTTGCTGGTTTGAAAAGTCTGCTCTCCAGAGACTGAAGATACTATTGTAAGCTACATATCAATTAAAATTAGCTAAAATTAAATAATGCCTTCAAAAAAAAGTCAAATGCAAACAAGGTGAATAAGTCTTGAGCCTTCTTACAATGCATGCTAAATATGAGTCATCTTAGTTTCATGCTCTTGGAGCTATGGCAAGCATGCACACAGAGATGGACCTTCTCCTTTCTCTCTCCCTCTCTTTCTCTCTCTCTTCTTTATTAGTATAGATTGCAGATCTGCACTGACAGAAAAGTACTTTCACATACTACATTTTAAAGCCATGGATTAGAATGAAGGGTTCTGTGTCTTTTTGAATTGCTTCACAAGCACCAGAGTCCCTCTAAGCCAACTTATTGTGGTTATTGTGGTCATGGACTTTTGCAAACAAGGAAGCTACAAGTACTGAGAACAGCATTTCTTCCCAACATGCTATCACTATTAAGTATAATCCACTACATTAAATCCAAGACATTTTGAGAATAATGAGGATGTTGTAGGATAAAAGGAACCTTTTCAAGGAAGAAAAATTATATGGTTCTTGAAAGTTAAGTTTATAATTTTTTCAAGGAAAAATGCATGTGGCATATCTAGTGTCTGAAAGAATGCTTTGTGGCCTACAATATGGAAGATGTTGACTGATTATTTTTATACTTAGCATTAGGTTATGTTGCTTTTATGTTGCAGTGATTCTACCCAGCTGGCCTACCAAGCGATGTCATAGCTTCAGTTTATTTCTTCAGTACACAGGAGAGAGAACTCTCTCTAAAAGAGTGGGATTTATGGCAGATGGAGAGAACGAGACTAGGGAAGGAACATTTTAACATTACACATTTTTGCCAACCAACAAGTGCATTGTGAATGTTATTTGCCAGTTTAAAAGAAAAGGTCCATTTGCTGCTGATGTCCTTTCTGAATAAGTGAAGAGAAATGAGAAATTCAGTAAAAGCCAAGGGCCTTGCCTGGAGCACTGAGTCCTGAATATTACCATTTGCCTACAGATCGTTCATCTAGGTATTCCAGCCACTGAACTTTCTCAAGTGAAAGTTTAATTCAAGAGACAAATGACCTCTCAGCTTAGGCTCAACTCTGGAACTCCATCAAATTGAATATTACTGTGTGTGTGTGTGTGTGTATATAAACTCTTCAGACTAGCCCTGAAATAGCTGCAGCCCCTCTGGTTCAGTTACAGTTCTCACAGACCAGTGTGCTAAAACATGGGTTCTGTTTCAAATGAGGCTAGAAAATGGGACTAAAGGTGGGGACGAATGGGATGCAAACCAGAGAATAAACAAAGCCCTAGGTATACTCACTGATATTGATTTTTAACCAAAAAAAAAATTGGTTTGTTTCAGAGTTTGGCTGGGAGATTCTGGGACTGGTAATCAAGAAAAGAAAAGAAAGGAGAAAAGCTTCTACAGCTTTGGTTTGATTTCTTTGAACACCCAAATGTTTTTGAAAGTACCCCTTCATTTCAAGAGCTATCTTCTAAGTGGCATGGAGGGCAAGGGGAAGGTTTGAAACACATAAGACCAAAAACTCTTGTGAGTACACTGAACTAGACAAAAATAATTGTTGTTGTTGTGTGTCTTCAAGTCATTTCCAGCTTATAGTGATCCTAAGGCAAAAATGCCACTGGGTTTTTCTGGGGCTGAGAGTTTGTGATGCACCCAAGGTCATCCAGAGTGTTTTTATGGCTGAGCAGGGAACCGAGCACCGGTCTCCAGGGTCATGGTCTAATGCTCAACCCACTACAACAAAATAATACCCCACTTTTGTACTGTGCAGCATTAAGGGTATTCACAGAGCTTCACATACATTAGATTAGTGCTTCTTCTGCTATCTTATGTGGGGAACTGTCATTTTAGCCCAATGTGCCAGGAACTGGCACCATATTTTGTCCATTGGCTAAAACTGTTTCTTTCTTTCTTAGAAACTGTTTGCAGAACAGCAGACAATGTCTTGCAGAAAGGCACAGGTCCATAGCTCTCCACTTTGAATAGCACTGTATTAGCTCACTGATCCTCATAGTATTTCTGTAAGATAGATCCTCTTGCCATTATTATCCCCATTCTGCCCCTGGGACAGGAATGAAGGAAAAGTAAGCTTAATGGATAGCTGCTTACAGGAGTGAATGAATAAAGTGGACACTACATTTCTGAAGTCAAATTAAAATTGAAAACCTCTTCATTCATATCTAAGGCTGATATCCTCTTCTGGCTTTACACACTAGGGATTGCATTAGTGTAACTAATTTTTTTAGCATTGTATAACGGAACATATATAGAACCTCTTTTCAGAACACTTTTGTTCAGCCGCACAACTATTTCTGGATGGTGATGGCAGCATCACTCCTGACCCAGAAAGGCATGTTTTAGTCATGGCAGTGTCCAGGGATGCTCTAGGAAATCTTCCTTGCACCACCAGCTAATTGACTACCTCCATCCTTCCAGATCTCTGTAGGACCAATGCATAAGTATGTTGGTGGAAGGTAACATACTCCAGCAGTTCCAAATAGTACCCCAGCATTCAGCTGCAATTCTTTATACATTTGTCTTATTGTGTGCCTTCAAGTCATCGATGACTTATAGAACCCCTATCATTTGGGGGTAGGGGGGCAAAATTTATTCATAGAAGCTTTGTCATGGTATTCCTTTAAAGATGTGAGTGTGATTTGCCCAAGTTCACTCAGTTGATTTCCATGGCTGAATGGGGATTTGATCCCTGGTCTGAGGCCATTTCTGCACTAGACTGTTATAGCGGGGTTATTCCACTTGCAACATCCTATGGAATCCTGGGGTTTGCAGTTTCGGGAGGGGCCAAATGTCCCCTCCCTAAACTGCAAACCCCGGGATCTTAGGATGTTGCAAGTGGAATAATAGCGCTATAACACTCTAGTGCAGAAAGGCCTTAGTCTAACGCTCAAACTGCTACATTTACATGATATTAAGTCCTACTGCACCCAGGAGGCGTTAGCTATGATTATATACAGATACAATCACCTAACTGTTGTGCTAGGGTAACCCCCTGATGGTATTACAGAGAAATATACTAGCAGGAATTGTTTGATGAATATTCATTTATCCTGCCTTTCATTCAAAGCATTCAGGATGGTGTACGTGGTTCTCTTCCCCCAAGTGCATCCTTAGAACAACCCTATGAGAGAGGTGAGCTAGGAGAAAGTTTCAGTCTAACCCTATATGTGTATGTTACTGAGCTCCATTTAATTAAATGGGCAAAGAGATTCCATAAATTAAATGGAACTTACTATCAGTTAAGTTTGGAACTTACTACCAAGTAAGTTACTACCAGGTTTGTGTGTACAGACTTTGCACTGTTATGCTGGGATAATGTGACTCGCCCAAGGTCATCCAGTGTCCTTTGTAATGTGTGGGCATGTAAATCCATGTTTCTTTGGAAACACTCTAACCATTAAGCTATATTGGTTTTTAGTTGCAATATATGAGTAGTGGCCCAATTCTAGTTTCCATCCCCATCCTATTCCTCTCTAATGAAGGCTGATAGAATTTAAAAAAGTTATTCTAAACCTGAATTCAGCTATACAATTGATTTCCTCCCCTTGTTCCTGCTTCCTATCACCACTGCTGACTTTTCTTACTGGTTAATAGAAAGTGTTATACTACAGTATTCTTTAAAATGACAAAAAAAAAAACCTTTGGGAGTTTTGTTGTTTGTTGTCCCTTAATTTTCTATACAGGAGATTTAACTGACATAGGCAGATGTGTTGGCATGCTAGAAAGGTAGAGATTAACTCTGTCACTTTATATATATCACTATTTTTAGAACAAGGAACAATGGAACAGAAGTAAAAGTATTTGGATAAATACATGAGACACTCTCTGTGACAAGCCTAATACTTTTTAACCTACTGAACAAGTGCAGAAATGCCAGAGGAGTTGGCAGAAACCAATGAGAAATGTAACTTAGTGGCTTCAGTTTTCCTAAAGTCTAAACCCTCTCCCTTGTATCTTTTCCTTTTAAAAAAGCTGAAAATGTTACAGTCATATGTTATCTTATTGAAGTACAGTTGTTTGTGCATGCTAAGAGAGTATAATAGAAAGATATATAGTGAACCGTGGAGTCATTAAATGATGGAGATGGAAGGGAAGTTCGGGTCATATAGCCCAACTCTTTACTCAGAGAAGTAATCTTGGAACTGCAGTATCCCTGGCAGATGGCCATCCCTGGTTAATGCATGCAGCACTTGGTCTGTTCCATTTCAGAACAAGGATGTACATTTTTGCTTATTCTTCCTTGCATGCAGAAATAGATGATTTCAAAAATTTCCTCCCCATTGAGCAAGATGACAAGAGTTTTGTGTGTTTTTGATTCTTTATTTGCACTTTGGGATTTTTTTTTTTTTTTTTTTTTTGAGGGGAAAATGTCTGTGAAAAAACACCCTTGTTTTTTGTGGAAAAATATGTTTTTGTGGCAAAAACTAAGGGTTTTGTGCTAAGGGAAACCTGGCAGATGAATTTTTCACACACACACACACACACACACAAAGTGCCATATGCTAAAAATCTCATGGTGATTGACTATCTCTTGCTGGTATATTTTGATGTACTGGGACATCTTTTCTCATTGAGGATGAAATGGTTTTGAAATACTCTTCACAATCCCACTTTAAGATGCATGAGGAGCACTTTCAAGGTGAGGAAAAATATCTTAGTTTAAAAAAATCACACAATAACTCACATAGCACAGAAATGCTCTTGCTCTGCACTTCCTTATCTTCTACTAACATAAAGCCTCCTCTTTCTCTTCTTGTTTTAAATACTTGAGACCTTTGAAAATGTCATTAGACAATGCTCAAAAAGTGAAGACTATTTTGAGCATTTTTGGCAGGCAGGAAAAACATCCTCCTTTTTTTCCACATACTCAGAAAAGGGTAAAGCATGCTCTCATATTATGAGCAACAAGGATAGTGCATGTATAGAAACACTGCCCTCTGTTTGAGTATAGAACCTCACCTGACTTTACCCCCCAATTTGAAAGTTCTTAGCTTCCTGATTTTGTATCCAGAGTGGCACTGATGTTTTATCAGTCTGTTATTCTTCCCACATACACACACAAACTCATACACATATAAACACACAGCACCCAGACTTGGGCCCTTTCCGCAGCTTACCTCCATCCAGCGTGGTCATGCAGGGATCACACGAACAGTCTCTTCCACGAGGCACTCGCATCCCCTCTGCTCCATCTCTACAGCAGCTGCCTGCCACCCAGCAGGCAACATAAGGGCTCCACCTCTTCCTTCCACAGCACAGCCAGGTATTTTCCCAGGCTGCACTGGGGGAGGGAGTGCGAGGGCTGCGCACAGACGGTAAGTGCATGTGGGGCCCCAGAGCAATGCGCAATCATGCATCATTTTCAGCCAAAAGCCAAAAATGAAATATTGCGCGATCGACACCTGCTGACCCCAGCAGCGTCGCGCAATTGCAAGGATGTTGTGTGAAATGCTCCTCACAATCACGCGACACTCCAGAGGCCCTTTCGCATGACAAATGCTGTGCAAAAAGGGCCTTGGTTTTGACCACTGCACCTGTACAATGTGTTTCATTTTTTGTTTGCGTTCTTTTAAAAATTATCATTGCTGTTGTTAGTAGCCATCAAGTCATCAAGTCAATTTTGACCTTTGACAATCCTATGAATGAGGGACATCCAAGAGCCCAGATCATCAACTGCCCTGTTAAGATCTCACAAACTCAGGGATATGGCTTCCTTGATTGAGCCAATGTACCTGTAGTGTGACCTCCTCTTTTCCTACTGCCTTTGACTTTACCGAATGTTATTTTCTTTTCCAATGAGTTTATTGTCTCATAAAATGGCCAAAGTATGATAGTCATCTTAATGTTCTTGTTGTGTGGCTTCAAGTCTTTTCCAAATTATATGACACTAAGGTGAACCTATCATGGAGTTTTCTGGGGGCTGAGAGCGTGTGATGCACCTAAGGTCACCTAGTGGGTTTCTGTGTCCAATCAGGGAATTGAACCTTCGTCTCCAGAACCATAGTCCAATGTTCAAATTGCTATGCCATGCTGGGTCTCAACATGCTTCATCACATGAGCACAATGATTAAATCTTACAATCCAAATAAATTCCATTTGGCTAGATGTGTGCCTGTCTGCCCATCTTCCTGTCTCACACATTAATGATGGGTTGCATACGTTCATTGTGGAAAATAAATATGTGTGTAATTACAGAAGTACATCAGTCTTTTCTTCACCCTAATGAGTAATGCACCAATACTGAACACACTGGTTTAGAACCAGATTTAATTGTGCTTAGAGTAGGCCCACCAAAATGAATGAGATTTTCTTAATTATGACAAACTGAAGTCCCATTGGACATAACGGGCCTACTAACCAAGTCGGGATCCAACCCATTGGCTCTGGTCCTATCTTCCATACATGTTCCTGTATATCTGTTTAACTCCAACATGAGGAGGTTACTTCATTGTCCTATGGGTTGGAGATAATTCTTTGAGCACATGCCCACATGCCCAGACATACCTTGTTTTTGAAACCGATGGGGAAGTCCTTGATTTTCTGGCATCTCCTGGAATGTATCATAGCTGCTCAGATCACAAAAAATGAGTTGCTCTGACAGAACATTTTTTGTAGAAGAATTCTGCACAAATAGGTTTCTCTGAAGAGAAATCAGTATATCTTTACAGCTGTTCAGGCATATTCTGCATTTGTAAGTCACACTTCCTTCCCAAAGGAAGCCTAAAGAGGCTAATATCATGATAGAAAAATATAAATAATCAAATTATATTAAACCTAAAAAAACTTAAATTCAATATTCATAGAAATACCAAATTGTTGGGTTTTTTTAAAAAAAACATACAAATATATCAAACACTATACGATAATAAAATGTAACTCATATTTTATGTAAATGTATGTGGTTTTTGAAAGCCAAAGTGATGCAGTAGTTTGAGCTACACCACCAGAGACCAAGGTTTGAATCCCTGCTCAACCATGTAAACCCACTAGTGACCTGGAACAAGTCATACTCTTTCAGTCTCAGAGGAAAGCAAACACAACTCTCACCCTGAACAAATCTTGCCATGAAAACTTTGTGATAGGTTCCTCTTAGGGTTGCCATAAGTCAGAAATGACTTGAAGGCACACAACTAGTTTTCACAATCCAGCAGATAACATAGTAGCCATATGGCCAATACTCTTAAAGAAAACATGTCCAGCATAGAAACACCACCAAAAGAAAGAACTAGGCAAAACCCAAGAAAAGGGCCACAATTCTCCATCACAGGGATCTCATTCTGCAGCCAGAACTACACAACTTTCCTGTTTCTTCACCCTGTAAACTTATCTTTTGCCCTGACACAGCCGTATGGTAAGATACTGAAAAAGATGTCCGGCTGTGTCTCTATAGCCAGATGTATGATAGTGAAAACATTCTCCAGGACTTCCTGGGGGTCCTACAGAGGTCCTAGAGAATGATGTCACTGCTGTGCATCTGGCTAGACAGATATAGACACAGATATAGATATAGACACTATACAGACACTTCGCAGATGTTTCCCATTCTCCATCATCCACAATATGGCCATGTTTAATACAGGCAGTATGCAAAAGGTAGGTTTACAAGTGTTTGATGGAGGTAGACTATTCCAACTTCTGCAATGAGCCAAAGAGTGACAGGTGACAAAATGAACCTATGTCTGAGTAACTACTAAGAAGATGCCAGCCAATGTATGTGCCACTTCTTACTTTTCCATCAGAGTAGAGATACAAATAAGTGATTCTGGAAATGGTTTGTGGTTATCAAGCAAAAGACTAGATTTATGGGGGGCGGGGTTCCAACCCTGCTGCTATGTTTCAGATTGTTCCTTTGATATTCGGAGGCTATCATCATTTTTGCTGCCATCTTGTTTTATCTTCACATGCTCAGCTTTGAAGGTATGTTCCCTGCGTTCACCACCACCACCACCTTTTGACATTGAGAAGGTTGCAGAAGGCTTTGTTATCATCAACATTTTGTATGTCCTTTGACTGAGTTAAAATGCACAGGATTAGGCTGTTATCCTCACTGAAGTTACAGGGCTCAAAATGCATACACACATGAGGTTTTTCATGCCACTGTCTACTGTCTTTTATATCTTATTTAGTATTTATTCATATATTTATTCACTTTCTATGTTGACATTCCTATAAATACCCACACAGGCACATAAAGGGGGCCTTCCGTAACTTCTCTAAGATCACAATCACTTTAATCACACCTTAATAAATGATCAAGCTAAGAAACGGGGAACTAATTATGGAGGAATATGGAATCTTTTCTAGACATAAAATTAAAACTGTCTTTGTATAGAGCTTGATTCATACACATTTTATTCATATTAATATTTATATCCAATTTCCCCGTTGTATAGTTCACAGTACCACCTACAAATATTGTGCAAAATCTAAGGTGCTATGTTAAACCACACTTTGGAACAATAAATGTTGTGGACTAAAACTCCATGAATCCTTCATACAGAATGGCCATTGGATTCTGGGAACTGTATTCCATCATCATCACCATTGCAGCTCTACATTTATGTTTAAGGGTACAATGGTATTAATGTGGTTTAGTAGATTTTCTGCCAGTTAAATGTGTTCAAAACTGAACTGTAATTCAATTAATTTAACTGATCAATCAACTTTAAAAAGTTGACTGGCATCAGCTAAAGAACTTCTATATTTTCACACCAAGAAAAAAAAAATCTGTAATGGCATCTACTGCAGTTTGTGCATGCATCTTCTAAAAACAAGGAAACTATGCTCTTTTCTTTGAAAATGTTGCTTTATTCATCTGCAAACTGATTATTCATTATGCAATTTGCTGAATAAAGTATCTTTAATCAGGTGGCGGTCCTAATAAGATTTCATTAAAGCCTTTTCTTCATGTGATAATAGGCAGAAGTCTGGAAAAAGATTATTAGCCTTAACACAGACAGAATGTAACATCTTTTTGGAATGTGCTTTTCGCAGTGTGAACCATCCTTGGATTATTTATTCAATAATTTGTTCCATGGCACTTTTTGAGTTTTACTATTCTGCTTATTTCTCCTTTTCCAAAGATATTTGCAGATCCAGATTGAGAAGTTAGCTCTGACAACCTTTGACTCTTTCAAAGGCAGTGTGCTTTTTCAGCCAGTCTCCAGCATATTCCTATCCAGGCTGAGACAGAAATATGATGAGAAAATTTGGGGGGTGGGGATAGCTACATATGAGGACAGTAGTGTCAGTTTTATAATTAACACTTATCTCTCTTTTCTTAATATCCATATCTGTGTGTAACCCACACAGAAGCTGGAAAAGATCATAGACCATGTGCAGAAAAAGGTTTAATAACTAACCTGAATGGAAACCTGAGGAATGCACAGAAGCTGCATATGTACCAAAAAGCAATAATCATCAAAAAGATTTTTCTCTCCTTTTTTCTTTCTCTTCTTGGCTGCCTGCCTACTTCAGTCTTCCAAATAACTGTCATTAGCAATAAAGGATTTCTGTACCACATAGACTGTTGGACAAAGAAATCTGTTCTTTGGAGGGATGAAGAAAAAAAAAACTTTAAATAGCACCTGGTGGTGTTTTTGTAACTAACAACAGGATTATTTACTGAAGGCCAAGGATATTTATTTGCAGGTAAATTATAAAACTGCCCACAATATCTCTCAAATCTTTGCCAGCGATGCATCTTCATTTAAAGTTTCATTGTCTGCATCCAAGTGAATTAAAGAAAGGAGCCATGGGTACCTGACTTTCTGTTTTTATGTGGGAAGCTTTGTGTGAAACAGTCTTCTTTCTTCAATTAAAAGAGAGAGAGAGAGAGAAATCACATCAGTAAAACTACTTCATACAAAAGAAAATGAGGTGTCAAAGTCATGCACGTGGTATATTTGTATCTCTGTAACAATATATGAACCAGGCTGTGGTTTCACTGTTTATGTGTTTACAATGGGAGAATTCACCCAAAGATATAATAGTCCCTGTTTAGGCATTGTCAAATATACTTTAGGTAAACACATGAGGAGGAGGAATCCACTAGACCTGCTCCCTCATGCTATTCTGATAGGAGAAGCATCATTGTGCTTGCCCCATCTGCACAGCTGCCACTTCTCTTGCTCTCTTCACATGAAGAATATTGATATGAAGAGTATAGCCCTCTCCGTCCATGGATCTTTTCTACTACAGACCCTTATACACATGAGAAGAGCCACAGAAGAAACTTCTGTATATGATAATGCCTGAACAGAGCTTTAATCTACAGGACCAAAGTAGAAGATGTATTATATACATAGCTCAAGATTCCGCTTCATCCAATGTAGTTATGACAACTCAGCTTCATCATTACAACTACGTCTTTAGACCCAAGCTCTCCCCTACAACATAAGTCTGGCACCTCTGTCTGACAGAAGATTTTCCAAAGTGCAAGGGAATGGGGTGCAGAGTGATGAAGCTTCTAATTCTTTCCCAGCTGTGAGGCATTTTGCAACAGTGAGGTGCTTTGGGACTGTTACAGTCATTGTCACAAGGTACCTTGGCACTGGGAGAGGGTTAGGCTCTTCTTTGCCCTGCACCCTATTTACGAGCACTTCAGAAAACTGTGTGTTGGCAGAAGTGTCAGGTTTATGCAGGAAGACTTGGGGAGGACATTCAGTCTTTGCACCAGAGCAAGACTATGAATATGAATCTGAAAAAGTTACACTTACGAATTTATATATACTGAACAGGATAGCAGTCATTGTGTTTAGTCATAAGTGAGCATTTGAGAAACTGATCTGAACTGAATTCATTGTGTTGGGGAGGGTAGGGTTAAGCCTCCACCAGTCACTTTTTGGAACTATTTTTGAAATTTCTGCACTGGAGCTAAGAAAAGACGAACTTTCATTGCTTTCAACTAAATTCTTTGACTTTGGCCATTTCTGCACAGGGTAAGTAGAACAGCGCGGTGCGACCTCTGACGGAGGTCGTCCACACCTTGGGAGTGGACTGGGTCGGACTCCACCTTGGGAGTGGACTGGGTCGGCACCTCAGTCCGCTCCGGAGTGACCCAAAGTGGTCATGCAGCGTGCTTTTTAAAAACCTGTTTTTACAGGTTTTTCAAAAGTACGGAGCGCGCCACTCCGTGCCACTCTGTTCCCGCGCTCCGGTGCAGATTTGCAGTTGGTGGGGAACCTCCATCAACCGGAAGCTGCCATTTTGGATGCCGGAGCAGTGCAGAGCGACGAGCTCACACTGCTCCTCATCAAGACGGACCCAAACGGACCCACCAAAAAGCCGGTGAGTAGTGGCAGGGAGCATTTCCCTCGCCACATGCGGAAAGGGCCTCAGTAGGAGTTAACCAGAGAGGTTAAACCTTCCCTACAAGTGTGAAGTGGGCCTGATCCAGTTCTGATCTGAAAAATGCACTCTTCTTTTACAACATGTTGGTTTATGTTGTTCCCCAGAAGAGTAGATGATGTGGAAATCATAGAATTGTCCCACATTTCTCCAAGACTGTGCCCTCATTTGTGATTTCTTTTCAGTGGAAGTTTAAGTCAGCCTCAACATGAAGAAGGACATTTTTAAGGTCAAAGTGCACATTATGTGGAATTGTATCAATGGAAAAACAAAGCAGAAGAGCCATGGAACAGGGCCATGATATGAGAGAGTGTGGGTTAACCTTTCCCCTCCAGCAGTCCTGATTTCCTGACTGAAATCACTTATTGAAGCTACTATTAAGTGCTCCTTGGTGGGGAAATATCAGCTGCAGGAAGGAGGGTTCTTATGAAAACAATGGGATTAACCCTTGCTCTGGATTGCACACCCTCTGATATTTCCTCTTGGCCCATTGATTCCAGGTGAGGAGTATTTTTTCAGTGTTTTACACCCAAAGAAGATCTGTTATCAGGTGAACACACTTTTTTTTAACTAGGAAGAACAAAAGAAATAACTGCTATCATTCAGCAAGTTCACAGAGCCTTTTCCCCTCCTATATACTGGCAGAGAAATGGAACAAACGCAATCCAAAACATGTGGAGCTACATCAATGTGTGCAAGTGTCAGAAAGGATATCAGATTATTCCACTGCAGGCCCTCAAAGAAATATTCCCTATGCAATACCCATAGACGTGTTTTTGAAGGAAAAATATTGCAAAGTCCCTATCATTGGGACTATGTGTTAAAAAAAAATTCTTCAATGGGTTTCTAAGGTTTCTTCATGCTTTCTTTTCCAGTGAATGTTAGGAGGTACCCAGAATATAGGAGAGGCGGAAGATAACGCAGTGGCCATTCCCTGGGTTTGAGAAATCCTTTCAGAGCTCACCTCTGTCTCTTTGATGCTCATCCATGGAAGAAAGAGACTAGACACAAAGTTGGGTTAACTGAGGGCCACTTTATTTTGACCTGTACTATTTAAATTGCATTAACCTGAAAGAGACAAGATGGGGAGAGCAACATGATACAGGTCCAGCTGATTCAAGGGTCACAATGTGATAATCTGCTCAGCTTACCCATGGGTGACAACACCTCAGCCCCAGAGGCAATCCAAATTGCTTTGGTTGCTCCCCAGTCCAACATCTTGGAAGATAATCCAGGGACTCCCACCCAAGTTGCATGGCTATAAAAGTGAGAGTCTTATTCTCAGGTTAACCTCAAGGGTAGCCCCCTTCACTGAACCCCCTGGGGTACCGGGCCCTAAAGAGGTGGTTCCAAAGCCCTAACCTATACCAAATAGGTGCCAATAGGTGATCACCAAAGTTTTATTCTCCCCCATTATTTGCCAAAGCACAACAATACCACCCAGAGCCAATTTTCTCAATTCCATCAAGTACAATATGGGATAGGCAAAAAAAAACCCTGAGAAAAGGGGGAAAAAATTCATATCCAGCCCTGAAGCAATCAGATTAACTCACATTGCATTGAGGGCAGGAGGGTGGTCAACGATGAGCACTGAATGACACGTATGGGGGGAACTACTTCACTGTCTCCTTTGCCCCTATCACATGTCTTGATTTGGTGCTTAGCACCAATCAAAAATAACACTCTGGTCTCACTCTTTGGAAACCATAAAAAGCTTACCTTACTCTGCAGTGACGTTCGTCACACGAGTTCAGGTAAGTATTTTGTTTTAACCCTATCGATACGAAGTGAGCCTGATCCAGTTCTGATCTGAAAAATACACTCTTCTCTTACAACATGTTGGTTTATGTTGTTCCCCAGAAGAGTAGATTATGTGAAAAACATAAAATTGTCCCACATTTCCCCAAGACTGTGCCCTCTTAACCATCTTAAACTATTTGACTGGCAAATTTGCCCACTGCACTGCTCCAGAACACTAAATGCTATAGAGAGAAGCACCAACTTATCCTTCCTCCTGGATACACTAGGGTTTGAATCCTATTGGATAGAAAAACCTGTTGAATTAACAGTGAGACAGCATATAGGTAAATCTCACTGCTTAAATTAGTCTGTTCTGGTTAAGAGTAACAATAGGATTTCTATGCATGTGAGATTTCTTGGCTGGAGTATAGTAAATATAATGCAGTAAAAGAACTCTGTGCACTGATCAGTTTGATCTACCAGAGACCTGAAGCATGTGACATGAACAAAAATCTGTATCAAGACATTGTCCTATAGATAGACAGACAGACAGACAGACAGACACAGAGAAAGAGTCAAGTGGGCTGGTGTTTCAAAACCTGAGCCTATGGGATGCTGCAATTGTTAGTGCAGTGCAAGCCTTTGCATGTACCTCTGTACCTTTGCATGATTACTGAATTGTGCTGCTTAAAATCCGTCAAAAAAGAATTGAACAGTAACATTCCAAGGTCGTGACTTATAGATCTTTAATGTGGGCTGAATGAATAGTTAGTACAGAGCTGTGACATGCCTCAAAATGTTAATCATGATAAGCAGTTCACAAATCACTTGCCAACATGTCACTGGTAAGAGGACTAGTGCAGAAAAATCTTTGAGTGCAATTATCATTCCAGCTGCTTGTCAGTGTCAGTTGTATTAACACAGCTGGATCTTGCAATACAACCTTTGCCATAATCGGGTGATTGCTTAGTGTTTTTTCTATAATCACTGATTGACTTACCCACCTAGGAATAATATGGAATTGTGTTTATTTTGTTCTTACAGGAGATTATCTCCTTATGTAAGTACAGAGCAACATACATAGTTTCATAACTGCCCAACACATTCAGTCTGACAAAGGAGGGGTTCTTGTGCTGTATGAAGTTGGCAGACAAGACTGCTAATATCATTTTTGCATTAGATAATGAGCCAGAGGGATGGCACCATTCCTAAAACAACATCATACTTCTCTTTCTCTAATTCCTTCCATTTCCATAGCTCTAGATTACTACCACAGGTTGAGCCTTTAAAACAATATATACTTTCTAAAACACTCAGTCATGGCTTCATCTGGAAACACATGGGATTTCCTGATAATATTTGCTTCATTAGCTTAATGCATTTTAGAAGGCTCAGAGTCAAATTAAATAATAGCAATAAAACACAAAAACATTGAAAACCTTTCCAGATGTTTAGTCATAGGTAAAACATTTAAAACAAGTATAGCAACCATGTTCAAAACATGTCTTTCCGAAATGTCCACTCAAATAAAACAGCCAGATGTAAGAAAAAATAAAAAACATTCTACCTTTTTTAAAAAAATCCTATTTACAAGAGTGCCCATATGATTAATGGAGGCATATGTTTACAGAAATAGTGCTGAAGATTAGTCTCCAAGAAATCTTGATATCACTTAACCTTGTGCAGTTGCAGATTTAATGCTGATTGATGTCAATGTGGTTTATCCACATGGAATGATTTACCATAATATAGCCTTTGGCAGAAAGTAGACTTCTAAAACCATCATAGTAAAATAGTGCCCAGTTCCAACCAATTGTTCTCAAAACTAGTTCATGTTCCAAAAAAAAATGTTTGGAATTAATTAGTTAATTCATTTGTTGCATTATTAATTTGCTAGTATTCTAGCAATTTTCCACAACTCACTAAATTCCTAAATCATCATTGATGTTAAAAATATGATTTAGTGGGTTAACTTATTAAAATTTGTTAGGGTGGATGCTCCTTTCCTGTCAGACCCAGTAAAACAGGAAATCTTGGTTTCCATAATTGTTTCAGAGAAGGTACATTGTGACTCTTTTCAATAACTTCTCCTCCACTGATTAACTGGTTTCTAATTTAATATTATATAGTATACACTTTTTATATAATAGTATTTGGACTGAGGTGCAACAATTTGTAGATCTTCTTTTAGCCACACAATGTTATGCACTTGAATAATTAAGTAAAATGTGCTCTTTCTTTCTCCCTTCCTTCTTTCTTGGCTTCTCCCTCCCCCTCTTCATCCACATCCTTCCATTTTACTTTTTGCATGCCCTTCCTCTTCTATCTGCCTTTCCTCTTCCAAGCCTCCTTCTTCTCCTCTTCCACTTTAATTATACAATTAAGGTTATATGAGTCAGATAATAGTGGACTTATCAGATACCTGATCATTTAAATTGTAGATGCCACAGACTGAATTTGGGATTCCTGACTGCTGCATGCAAATACGTGCTCTCCCATTGGTTTACGAAGACCACAATTCCTAACTGGGAGTTGGAAGCAAGAAAGGCTGCAGTAATTTAGTTGTGCAGAAAAATGTTCTAGATATGCTCAGAGACTCTCAAAATAGTTCTGATTCAGTGATTAATCTTTGTATCTATTAGCTTACTTCTGCCCACGCGCTGGATCAGTATTCTGTAAGTGAAATACACCATTCTCTATTAGATTTTAACACAAAAGCATTTGAAGAGTAAATAAAGTTTACACATTGCCGGGGATGGAGAGAGAGAGAGAGAGAGAGAGAGGTGCAGTTGAGTAACAAACTCAACCAAAGAGCAGAAAAGATGAGATTCTGTGCTTCAGGACAGCCTTTTCCAAAGTGACAATTACCAGGCATTTTGGGCTCATACCCTGCACAGGTAATAACCATATTTTGAGCTTTGTAGTCCAAGCGAGGTTAAAAATTGAGGCTGGAGAAAGGCAACTTCAAAACAGAACTTTTGAAGGAGCCAAAAAAGTGCTCTAAAGTCACTTGTGACAGCCCCCATACTGTTCTCTGCTAAATCCCCCAAAATATACTAAACTAATGTTTTCAATAATGAGGTAAATAATTACAACCCAACTAATTAAACAATATCAAATGTTAGTGCCAATGATAATGAGCCACTTTTCCAATTTCTAATGTTTAACACCATTGAATTAATTTGCAAACTTTATGTTCTAAGCTCTGTTTTTAAACGTTAGTGTGTGTGCACACACACAATCTAAGATAAGCAATATCTCTACTTAAAGCAATATTAATATGACTGTATCCAACACACCAAAAGAATTACAGATATAATATGCAAAGTTCAACATAAGTGGTTGCTTAGAAGTAACAAACGTCATGCCTTTTCTATCAAATATGAGTCAAGGCATTTCTCAAGGCATAAAACACATTCCAATATTATGACTGTCTTTCTTCCAGCATGCTTGGTGTATGGATATATTTCCCAATTATACTAGCACTCACATGAAAAGCATTGTTACTCTGTAGGAGTACTCCATTCTTGCTTCCCTCCAAACTCCATGGAAGCTGCTTTGATTCCAAATTGGTGCCTGTCAGCAGTAATGGACTGATAAACAAATTGGAACTTAATTCAGAGAAGACAGAGATGCTTCTGATCAGTTGAAACAGAATAAGGATTCAGCCTGTCCATTCCTCCTGAAAACATAGGTAAACATCTTAGGTTTACACCTGCATCCAGCACTGAGTGTGGAAGCTCAGGCACTTTCTTCATGACAACTCTGTCCTGGCACGGGGACACAAGAGGAGTGGGACTGCAACAACACTTCTGCATTACGTCATTGTGGCCCCGCCCTTCTCCCATCACCAGCCAACGTGATCGCAGGGTAAATTATTGATGGAGTTTCTCTGTCAATGACCCCCAATCGTGTGATGCTCTTGTCTCTCCCAGCCATGCCAAAGGGCAAGAAGCACGATGGAGGAGCTTTCTGCCCCAGAGCAGCATAGGAAAGAGCCTGGCTGTGTTCTGGAAGGCATGTGTGTGTTGCTGGTACTCCCTTCCACAGGGAGCCAGTTGGCTGCAGAAGGGAGCATTCCTGTTGCATTCCCTTCCCACCAAAGGTGCTGCTGGGATCATGACCAGAGGATGATGGGATCAGATAATTTCTGCAGAGACTATGTAATCCTGAGGTTTGCAGTTTAGGGATGGACATTTAAAATTCTCAGCCAGAAAGCTTATTGGTCCCAATAAACTACAAAACCCAGAATTCCACAGGATGTTGAAAATGGAACAATACCGTTATTACACTGTAGTGCGGAAAGGCCCTAAGAGTGCCTTTCTACAGTTGAGGGTTATGTGACAGTTGCACCCCATCCTAGAAACATCTAGTCTGGCCATGGTGAGACCTGCTTTAATTATATCTCATTTTGATCACTGTAACATACTCTGAATGGGCTAGCCTTTAAAAAGTGTTTGGAAAGCTGATCCAGTGAGTTACAGCTACACTACTGACCCAGACTAGGTTGGGGAAGCACACAGCTTCCTTATTATAACAGCTCCACTGGTCTTTTTCCAATCACACTTCTAAGTGCCTATTATGACATTTATATGCCTATACATTTTGGATCCAAGTTATCTTAAAGACCATGTTCTCACATATGAACCGTTCTAGGTTTTGAGAACTTGAAGGAGGATTCATCACCATCTTCTCAGGTGGTAATATGGAAGAGGTGAGAAATTTTTCATTGGCTGTTCCTGGACCCACTCTCTTCCTTGAGTGACTAAAATGGCTCCTTCTCTAGTGTCCATTTGGTGGCGGATGAAGACTTTCAACAGACTACCTGCTTGTGGGGAAAAGGCTTTCGGTGTATTCTCCTTATTTTTTGCTTTTTAGTGGATATGCTTTTGATAGCTTTTAATAGTTTTATTATCTCTTTAAGATTTTGTGTGTTTTAGTGTTGTGAACTTTTATCTGTACCTGTTTTAATTTTCTGAGCTACCTTGAATCCCAGAGGTGGGGAAAAGTTGGTGATAGGGAGGAAGAGGATGGGGAGAAGGATGGGAGAACAAGAAGAGGAAGAAGATATCATATAATAATAATTTTCCCCCACATTATCATGCTTAGGATTTGGCAGAATAAATCCTCTAGAAAATGAACTTCTCCTTTTCTCCCATTTTCCTGTATTAGAGCAAATTTTCCTTCTGTATACCTTGTCAGCTTTGATTATGGTTTGGTATTATAACTGTGCTGATGGTAAGCAGGTTTTGAAGTATATGCTCAAACTTGGTTAAGAGTAGCGATGTAAATCTTCATAAATTTTGTTATCATGGGGAAGAAGGAATAATTTTACCATTTTTTTTCCTTATGTCACAGTTTCTAAAGACTATTCACAGTTCAGGACTTACTCTGCAGGGGGAAAAAATCACATGAATTTGTTTCTTGCTCAGAAAACAGCATTTTCTGCTCAGAATTTTTTTTCCTACTCAGGTAATGTTTTCTGTGCAGAAAATTTACTTTCTGCTCAACAAATGCCATTTTCTGTGCAAAAGAACCATGTACAATTTTTTTGTGTGCAGAAAAAAACCTGAATTTTGAAGAATGTCTTTTATCTTGGATTACTGTATTCTTGTCAGGATTTGGTGATGCTTGAGAAACCTTTTTTTTTAACATTTTTTTTAAAAAAAAGATATTTAGAATATTCTTTCCATCTCTTGTTAGGACAAAGGTTTGGTTAGGTCAAAGTAATCAAGTACCATGCCTATGAAGAGTCAGTGTTGTCAGATTAGAACTAGGAAAGCAAACATTAAAATGCCTTCTCAGGCCCTTTTCGCACACAGGTTTTTTTTGCGCGAGGGCCCCTTGAGCGTCAACCCGTACGACGCACTCCCACTCACGCGACACTCAGGAGCCTAAAGTGGGGCACGCGTGCATTTTTTTTATTTTCGGCTCTAAGCTGAAAATACTGTGCGGCCGCGCAATGCTCGTGGGGCCCTTGCACACTTACCTGCCTGTGGTGCATCGAACAAGCCGGCCGGGTCATGCCTCCTTCCCCCAGTGCAGCCTACAGCTCCCAGACTGCGCTGTGGAAGGAAGGGGCGGGGCGCTAGTATGATGGTCACGCTACCAGGAAGCGACCTGTGGGACGAAGGAGCGGGGAAGCAGCAGCTTTCTGGCTGAGGCTTTTCACGAGAGACGCCCCACCCCACCCACGCAAACGGGTAACGTGCGAAAAGGGCCTCAGTCACGAAAGCTTACTTAATGACTTTGGAGTGAATTCTTCTCATTCAGCCTAAACAACCTAACTTTTTTTAAAAAAAAAAATGTTGCTGCTGTTGTTCTTTTGTGAGGATAAAATAAAAAGGAATATCATGTACCTTGCCTTACATTCCTTGAAAAAAACGTGGGGCGGAAATTAAATATATAAATAAACAGTGTACATCAGGATGGAAAATAACCAAAGGGGAGAGCGGCCTGTGAGTTGTAATCTTTCCACTACTATTTTAGAGAGTTCACTGTAGCTAGAAGAGGTTTCGATTTACAGCATTACTTTCAGCTGTAGTGATTATAATCTCTTTTGTATTCATATAGTAGCTATGGGGTGTTGGTGGATAGTAGTATGTTGTATTATGTCACTGGTTGTTTTTTAATCACTTTTTTAAAAAAAATGTAGCAAGCATAGGCTACATGCTGTGACTGCAGAAGGCTCCACGTTCAAGCTTTGGCATCTCCAGGAAGGCATGAAAATGAAACTTCCCTTATATTATGGAGAGTTGCTTTCAGCGAGTGTAGAGAAGACTGAGTGAGACAGAGCACTGGTCCAAGGCAGAATAAGCCAGGTTCCGGCATCCCCCTTCCTGTTCCATTTCTGATTCCCTGCATTACTCTCTTAATTCTTTGATTTGGATATCAGTTTATTTGAAGCTTTTTCAGACTTGTTACCTTAGATTCCACTTTTATTAAAGGGCCATAGTTGAAAACACTCTGAGTACCACTTTGTCAGAAAAAGTTACTTTTTTGGACTACCATCCCAGAATGGCCATGTCAGCTGGGGGATTCTGAGTGTGGCAATCTTCAAGAATATCTTTCCTCAAATTTTGTTGCATTTATTTTGCAAATTGTGAATCACATTGTAAAACTCCTATAAATGTAGAGGTGCTAAGAAAGGGCACGTCTTTTTATTTTATTTTATTTTATTTTATTAATTAGGCTGTTAACTTGAATTAAAAATAGATTAAAAGTGAAACAGGGTGATTAAAAGAACAAACACCAATAAACCTTGAGCTTCACAAATAATTTATACTTCTGCTTAGAAAACATTTCTTTTTCCCCCAGGAATCAAGAAAGGTGCTCCTGAAATACATTTAGCATCTCAGGGAAGCCTCGAATACAAAGAAAGACTTGCTCTTTCTCAGAATTGAAAATATGCCAACTTGAGGTTTATAATATATCAACTTTGACATGGGCTACAGTTGAGTGTTTAAATCGTATTGAATCGTTACTTTCAAAATTAATGAGGTTGAAAAAAACTGTTTTCAGAACTGCAGCCTTGTTGTTCCACACAGCATCTCAGATTTGCTGCAAATGTTTATGCCTGCAAGATACAGGATTGCAAGATTCATTTTTGTCACTACCCTCTCTTACTGCCTTCTGTCACTATCTGAATATCAATATGTTGTACTGTTTGGCTAAAACAGTTATGAGAGTGGCAGTAGAGTAAGTAATGGAGATATAGTATATCCAAAGTTCCTGGGTTTAAGTCAGTGGCAGCTGGTGGCTTTCATGTCAGAGTGGTAAATCCATTCTGGGTTTTGGTCTGAATTTTCAAAGTTACGAATCCCACCCCAAAAATAGGTTCAGTACATTGGATAACAATTTGCCATGAAACTAGGGATGTAGTTCTTTGCTAACTATGTTGTCAAAGGAAACAAATAGTAATATTAGCAATGAACAAATCTTTAAAAACTGCAGCGTTTCAAGGGACTATCACAGTTTGGGATTTCTTTTGTAAAAAATGTACACGTTTGTCTGTTTGTTTTGACCCAGAAAACAGAGTTCTTGTGCACAGAAAAAAAATTTTTTGCATAAATATTATTTTCTGCAAAAAAAATTAAAAAAGGAGGGGGGGTTCCTGCACAGGAAACACTCTTTCTGAGAAAAAAATTGCAAATTTTGTGCAAAATAAGTTCTGAACTGCAGATTCTTAGCAGTCCCAGATTCTCTTCATACTACACTCAAGTTACCTATATTTGACCATTTTTGAGAGACTTTTGAATACTCTTTTCATCCCTACAGGAAACCAAGGATAACTGGAAGACCACAGACATACACATACAGACACCCCTTCCTACCCGCTTCCTAGGAAGAACATTATGTCAAGGTAAGTATCAGCCTAATTAGCCTATTTCCAACCATTAACAAGATAAGAAGCAGTTTCAAGTAGATGTTTTCCCTTACTCTGAAGAGAACGCTTCAACTCCAACTCTACATCCTACAATCAAGTTCACATCTAGCAACACAAATGAACATACATATATCCCTTTCCTTGATGTTCTCCTCACACTCAGGATCATAAAACTGTTGCAGATCTCCACAAGAGGCCCACTGATGCTTGTGCTTACCTGGATTGGAGATCCTGCCCCCCAAACATATTAAAAGAAATATTATCTATAGCTTGACATCTGTAACACTGAAGAAATCTGCTGCAAAAGGACCAATGAACATGGTAACTAGAAGGACCTATTATATTAGACATCACCTGACCTGCCATTCCTGTAATCTTATTTATGTGACTGAATGCAGACATACAGGATGCAATCTGCAATACATGGGCAAAATGACCATAGCCTTGCATACCCAGAACTGTTCTAGGTTCCTTCTATTGTAGCCAGGAAGCTGGAAAAAGTAGTGTCCAAGCATTTCAACTTGGAAGATGACAGCATTTCAGATTTGTCCCTCTTTAGAATCAACATACCAACCTCCTTCAGACATTTTAGGCAACAGGGAGACTTTTTGGTTTTATTGCCTAAAACCTCTAACACCGCTTGGCTTCAGCTTAGAGGATAATATCATCATCGACTAAAAATGCTAATACCACAGTGTTCTAAACTGCTAGCTATTATACAGCTCAGTTTCCTCTTTGATGACTGAAGAAGATGGAAGCTGAAACATTTTGTTGTTGAAATATATGTTTTAGTCCTGTTTGTCAATCCCTTCTCTCTCTGTGTGTATGTATGTGTGTGCATGGGTGCACACCTTCAAGTCATTTCTGAGTTATGGCAACTCTATCATGTGTTTTTCTTGGCAAGATTTCTTCAGGAGAGGTTTGCCATTGCCTTCCCCTGAGCTTGGGAGAGTGTCACTTTCACGAGATCATCCAGTGGGTTTGCGTGGCCAAGTGGAGAGTTAAACCTTGGTCTCCAGAGTCTCAGACGAACACTCAAAGCACTATACCACAGTGGCTTTTGTCAAATTCACTGCACCGTTGTTGTTGTTGTTGTGTGCTTTCAAGTTGTTTCCAACATATGGCAACCTTAAAGTGAACCTATCATGGAGTTTTCTGGGGCTGAGGGTATAATAATATTTATGTATTCTTTTCTTGTTCACATAAATTACATAAATGTACTTATCTACATTATGAAATCCTTCTATTTTAGGCCTTTTAACATAAATGTTTCTCTATCAGCGTTCTCGTTTTAATTGTTTTCGCATGAGGACATCTGCTCCATACTATGTAATCTTGAATAATAAACACAGGAATATGAATGAGAAATAACTGCAAAACCTACGGTCCATCTTTATCAAAACATATTTTTAAAGGAACAACAAATAATAAAATAATCAACTGCTACACAAACAGAAATGCCTACAAAGTATTAAGGTAGGATCATTTTTTAAAAGAAATACAGTAACCAGAAATCAAAATAGAATCAAAATTCTCCAGCAAATCTTCCATGTGAATGGAAAGGCAAATTAAAAAATATTTTTGATCAAATATACAAAGTATTTGTCTATTGTAGAAATATCACTCAGTCATTTGACCACTCATGAGTATCTCAGAAGAAATCTCCTATGGACATTTGATGAGAATGCATTTTCACTGCAAAAATCTGTAGGGAGTCCTGGAAACACCTGCTAAAACTATACTTGGCTTCAGTTGGTAATAATAATTGCTCATTTTCCTGAGCATTAAATTTGCCTAAATTGCTTTAAATGTTGTTTTAACCTTTCCAAATGAAAGCTTAAAGTAATAGAACATTTCTACAACCTGCCAGGTTGTAACTACATATCACACAGGAATAAAATAAAGGTTCAATATTTAAATCAATATTCAATTTTGCATTTGTTCCTGCCTATAGGGTCTCCCCTTTTCCTGTATATATTTCCCCCGAGTAAACAATAAGTCTACAAGAAATACAAGGTTAACAATAATGTATAAAGAAACATTGCTCTTAAGTAACATTGGAATAATGAGTAGAACTGAATGACAGCTACAAACTCTACATGGACCCCTTCAGAAGCCTGGAATGTGGAACTGGATGTCTATATAAAATGCTTTAGCTGCCATGTCCAAACTGAGCTAATCAACAAAAGACACAATTTACCACACAATCTCAACCATAGGGAATGAGCTGCCATCCACAATCTCAGAAACATTATGATGCCACAGGCAGACAAAGGGGGGAGTGTGGTCTTCATGAACAAGTCAGACTAGATACAGAAGGTTGAGAGACATCTGTCCAAAACTACATTTCAGATGAATATCTGAAGGAATGGCACAGATTAATCAGAGAGTTCTCCATTGATGTACAGAACCAAATTCAAATGGACACATCCCAGAAGCCCAAACTGGGCATTGTCTATTTGCTACCCAAAATACAAATAGAAGACCTATTGTCTCAAGTATTAAAATCCTGACTTTTGGGTTATCTGGATATACACTCCAAGCTATGTGAAAGATACAGCTGATTTCCTGAGGAAAATACAGTCCATTCACAACCTCCCAAAGAGCAGCATCCTAACCACTATGGATGTGGAATCCCTACTGCTAACATCCCACATCAGAAGCCATCAAGAATACCATTCTGAATGAGGCTACAGTAGACCTAGCCACCAAACTCTGCCATTTTGTATTAACATATAACCACTTCACTTTTTGGAATAATATGTACTTCTTGGTCGTAAACACCTCCATGGTACCACAGTATGCATCTTTGTGGCTGACCTGGAACAATGCTTCTTCAGCATGTGCATCCAAAAACCTCTCCTCTACCTATAATTTCTTGATGACATATTTGTAATTTGGCCACATGGAAGTCAATCACTTGACAAGTTCTACCAAGTTTTCAACAAATTCCACCCTCCCATCAACTTGAGCCTAGAGCAATCCACACAACAAATTGAGTTTCTTGACACCACTGTACAACAAACACTACAATGGATTTCTAAGTACCACACTTTATCAAAACCTAGTGATTGCTACACATACATCTATGCCTCCAGTTTCCACCCAGAACACACTACTAAATCTATTGTTTATAACCAAGCCCTCCACTACAGCTGCATCTGCCTACAAGACAGAGACTCAAAACTCTTGGATTTACAACTGGCATTTCTGAAATTACAATGCTCACCTAAGAAGGTTCAAACATATCATCAACAAGCTACAACCAATTTTAGAGAATAACACACCCCTCTCAAAAGCCCTGAGAGGCAAGACTTAGGCCAATAGGACTACAGGCCAATAGACAGCCTCCACATCTTCAACAACTACTCACTTCCAATAGGATATATAGCATGGATAGTGATACAGAGTTATGACTGTGCTGCAAACCTAGATGCCAACTCTGTCCTCACATCTATTCCTGGAGTGATATTGCAGGGGCCAATAACATCACTCAGAACATCTGACTTGCGCTTCCTCCAGTGTGATAAATACCATCCCAATTCAGCAATGCCCTTCTACACTCCACACTGCATAATGCAATGCAGTCTGTATGCAAGAGGATTAATGGACACAAATCTGACCTCAGAAATAGCAATACCCAAAAACCAGTTGCAGAACATTTCAACCTTCCTAAACACACGTTAAATGATTTACAAGCTGAAGTCCTCAAAGAAGGAAATTACAAAGGAAGGCTAGAAAAAGAATTGCTAGATTGAATCGTATTTGCAAATTCCAATCCATTATCAGAGGTATAAACAAAGACGACAGCTTCATGGCACACTACATATATTAATACAAGAGTCCTTGCTACTGCATAGATAACAAAGGGAGTCTTCTCAAAGGGAGTTTTGGACCCTGGGAAACTGACTTTTGGTAAGCAGATTTATTGTTTTCACACATCAGCACTAATTGCTGATCAGCACTGTAAAGATCTGAAAGACCTGTCTCTTATTAAGGCAGCCCTTTGAAAAGTGAGAGTAAGGGTCATGATTTGCATCATTCTAGATTCAATTACATCCCATCCCACTCCCACAACTGTTTAAGTGTACTTCGTACCTGAACATTTATTATCCCTCTGTTCTGCATCACAAAAAAGTGAGTTTATATCCACAAAACTTCATGTGAAAATAAAAACCAGTTAATCTTAAAGATGTGCCACTTTTTTTTCCCCTCCCCTTCCTTTCTTCCTCCTTTCTCAAATCTGGGAAACTTGATATGGAAAGTATCCTGATACTAACACTGGAATCAAAAACCCACTTCAAAAGTTGGCATCCAGCTAACATAGAACTCAAAACTGTTACTCCATCTACAACCTACCAGTATGCATGCAATCATCTTTGTTGTTGTTGTGTACCTTCAAGTCATTTCACACTTATGGTGATCCTAAGGTAAACCTGTCATGGGGTTTTCTGGGACTAAGAGAGTGTGATGCAACCATGATCACTCAGTGGGTTTCTATGGCTGAGTGAGGAATCAAACCCTGTTCTCCAAGGTCATAGTCAAATGCTCAAATCACTACACCATGGTGGCTCTCACAATCATCTTTACTCCAAAATAAGTCTTCAAGAATTTAGCTATACATTTATTCTGATCTCATAGGTTTCCACCCCTAAACATCAGTTAACCTGTTGGCTGATGCATCTCGTGAGCTTCTATGCCAGCTTGAGGAAAGAGGTATTATGCTTCTCTGCAGATTTTTAAACAGAGTTTGAAAACTTTGGTGTCAGGAGAGATAGATGAAATTAAGTCACTGATTTATTAAACAATCACATTAATAATAATTTAAATTAAAGAAAATTATCATAATGAATTATTAAGAAAAATTAAGACTTAAAAACCTTGCTTGCATTTAAAAATAATGAAGTTTTACATTATTGTTTAAAAGCCTCAAGTAATAAATTAAATAAATTTTAACAAATTTTATTTATTTATTTAGGACATTTTTACCTTCTGTTCAGCTATAAAGACCTTAGAGCAGTTTACAAATTGTTAATTTGACAGTTCCCTACCCTGGCACACAAGGAAAAGGGAATGGCATTGGGGAGGGGAACCTATTTCTAAGCCTTGCTTTTAGACTGGGCTGGGAAATAGTTGCCGCCGCAGATTTTAGTTCCCTAAAGACCCATCTATGATGGTCAAGGATTATGGTAACTGTAGTCCAAAATATCTGAAGGAGCAAAGGCCTCAAAACCCTCTTTCAGTTGTATTTAAAAGTAGCTTAGGGAGGGGCATTTAGAATGCTTAGCCAGAGAGCTCTTTGGCATCAGTAAACTACAAATCCCAGAATTCCACAGGATGTTGAAAGTGGAATAACAGCGCTATAACAGCGTAGGGTGGAAATGGCCACAGTCTTAACATAATGTAGTTATCCCTTAGTTATTGGGGAAATGAATTGCAGGTAACCAGTTACTTCCAAGGTCTGCCTGCTTCTACCCCTGTCTTCATGCCACTGTCTCTTGAGTGAAAAATAAGCAAATTCTTATAATCATACCCTTCATATTATGTATATGCATGCTTCAAAAGAAGCTATGTGTACTTGCAGGCACATATTCTACAGCCACAACATTCTTTGAATTATTACTTCATCTGTTTTGAAAGAGTCAAGCTGCTTACATGTTTTAATCCTAGAGAGACTATATAGGGGAAAAACATGGTATAGTGGATTGAATGTTGGGCTGTGACTCTGGAGACCAGGGTTTGAATTTCTGCTCAGCCATGGAAACCCACTGGATGACTTGGGCAAGTCACACTCTTTCAGCCACAGAAAAAAGCAAAGGCAAACCACATCTTGCCAAGAAAACCCTATTATAGATTCACCTTAGGGTCACCATAATTTGGAAATGACTTGAAGGCACACAACAACAGCTTATACAACTTCTGTTCTATGCTGTTCCTGTAGTAGAAACATCAGTGGAAATTCTGGCTTTTTATGTAG